>CAUYRH010125533.1:0-16707 GCA_963574655.1 Perodicticus potto | reverse complement strand
GCTAAAGATCTGTCCTGGCCACTCTGTACAGGCATTAGCCAAACAGTCTGTAACACTCCACTGTAGCAGATGTCTCTGTTATCTGTATATCTTTCTCTTGGTAGGCGCTGGGCCTAGATAGTAACCTTGCAACTTCCTTAGCCTTCCCTCGCCCTTGAAGACAGGTAGCCCGCCCGAAGTCAAGGGCGCGGGCAGATCTGTCTTTCCCTCAAAACCCACGACGTTCACGTTTGTCACGTACCTCACATCTTTTATGACTCTCACGTGCACCCTAGCCCTAAAAAATGTACAAAAGAAAGGCAAGAGATTGGGTCGGTGGGCTCGGTTTTTAGGACACTAGTCTGCCGAGTCTCCCGGCCAGAATAAACTCGCTGCTTCCTCTATCGACTGGTGCCTGGAGTCTTCTGTCTGTGTCGATTCTCCTGCTACAACCATGGCCCAGTGGCTCACCTCTGTAATCCTAGCATTCTGGGACGCTGAGGTGGATGGATTGCTGAGCTCAGGAGTTTGAGACCAACCTGAGCAAGAGTGAGACCCTGTCTCTACTAAAAATGGAAAAAAACTAGCTGGGCATTGTGGCAGGTACCTATAGTCCCAGCTACTCAGAAGGCTGAGGTAAGAGGATCTCTTGAGCCCAAGTGTTTGAAGTTGCTGTGAGCTCTGAAACCATGGCACACTACCCAGGGTGATAGAGTGAGACTCTGTTTCATAAATTAAAAAAAAAGAAGAAGAAGAAGAAGAAAAAAGAAGCCTCATCACCAATGCTGTAGTACTAAGTAGAGCCTTGGCCGGTGCCTGTGGCTCATCGAGTAGGGCACCGGCCCCATATACCGAAGGTGGCCAGTTCAAATCCAGCCTCAGCCAAACTGCAAAACCGAAAAATAGCCGGGTGTCGTGGCGGGCGCCTGTAGTCCCAGCTACTTGGGAGGCGGAGGCAGGAGACTCGCTTGAGCCCAGGAATTGGAGGTTGCTGTGAGCTATAATGCCACTGGCACTCTATCCAGGGTGACAGCTTGAGGCTCTGTCTCAAAAAAAATAAAAAGAAAGTGATTAAGTTCCTTCCACTCTCATCGATGGGGTTAGTACCTTCTAAAAGCAATTGAGGGGAGCTGCCTTGCCCTTGTGCCTCATGAGGACACAGTGACAAGGTGTCATCTATGGAGCAGAGATCAAGCCCTCATTAGACACTAAATCTGCTGGCACATTGATCTGGGCCTTCCCTGCCTCCAGAACTGTGAGAAATAAATTTCTATTATTTTATAAATTACCCAGTCTAAGATGTTTTGTTTTAGCAGCTCTAAGACTAAGACAGTCACATTCCCAGGTTCTGTACAGACATGAAGTTTTTAAGGGGCAGAGGGGAGGGGAAGTATTCAACCCACTGTCGCCTCCCATCCTGCAGACTCTTCATGTGGCCTCTCATTCAGTAGTCTGGCCTATGAGTTGACAAAATATGGTCTGTGGTCAAATCTGTTCTTATAAATAAAGTTTTATTGGAACACACCCATACCCATTTGTTTACATAATGTCTATAGCTGCTTTCAAGCTACAATGGCAAAGTTCAGTAGTTGCAACAGAGAGCATGAGGTCCACAAAGCCTTTAATACTTTTACTATTATTTAACGTATTTACTATTCAACCCTTTATAAAGAAGTTTTCCAGGCTGGGTGCATTGGCTCATGCCTGTAATCCTAGCACTTGGGAGGCTGAGGTGGGTGGATAGCCTGAGCTCACAGGTTGGAGAACAGCCTGAGCTAGAGCAAGACCCCTTCTCTAAAAATATCTGTGTGTCGCGGTGGGCGCCTGTGGTCCCAGCTACTTGGGAGGCTGAGGCAAGAGAATTGCTTGAGCCCAAGAGTTTGAGGTTGCTGTGAGCTGTGACACCACAGCACTCTACCAACGGTGACAAAGTAAAACTCCGTCTCCAAAAGAAAAGAAGTTTGCCTACCTGTAGTCTATCTATGCTTGCTTCTTAATGGCAGCTGGAGCCCAAAAATGAGTGGTCCAAGAGGATAAGACCCAGTGTGCAAGTGCTGATGGAGACTCTGCTCACTGATGTCCCATTGGCTGAAGCAGATCCCAGGGTCAAGCCCAGAGTCACCGTGGGAGAGGCTACCCAAGAGCCTCGTTATGAGGAGGTCTAGTTCATTGGGCAGTAAAGGGAGTCTACCATGGGGCCTTGGGGGGAGGCCCAAAGCGGAGACTCTTGCCTTGTGCAGGGGAGAGGCTATGATGACTTCAAAGGTCTCCGGCGTGGTAGCAGTGGACACTTGAGAAGCGATTAGATTCCAGATATATTTGCAAGCAAAGCTAATGGTTTTTGTGGATGGACTAGATATGAGCAAAACACAGGTTTCTTTGTATGCCACCTACTGCCAAAGAGATCTGAGGTTCCACGTAGAAAGTTGTGCACGTTGCATCAGGTGCAGAAATGTAAGCACCAAGTGCTAAAGTGAGAGGGCAGCAGGTGCAGGTGGGAACAAACTTGGAAGCAGCTGCCCTTGACTGAGAGGCCACTTGTTTGGGGATTGGAACAAGACCTCTGTTCCTCAAGACATTTTGTTTCCATTTTGGGAATCAAAGTAATTACAATAGGCTCTGCGCCTGTGTCTCAACGGGCTAAGGTGCCAGCCACATACACCTGAGCTGGTGGGTTCAAATCCAGCCCAGGCCCGCCAAACAACAATGATGGCTACAACCAAAAAATGGCCGGCGTTGTGGCGGGCGCCTGTAGTCCCAGCTACTTGGGAGGCGGAGGCAAGAGACTTGCTTGAGCCAAGGAATTGGAGGTTGCTGTGAGCTGTGATGCCACAGCACTCTATCCAGGGTGATAGCTTGAGGCTCTGTCTCAAAAAAAAAAAAATAATAATAATTACAATAAAAATACAAAAAATTCAGGTGCCTGTGGCTCAAAGGAGTAGGGCACCGGCCCTATATGTCGGAGGTGGCGGATTCAAACCCAGCCCCGGCCAAAACAAATGCAAAACAAATAAAGAAACAAAAAAAAAAAAGAAAAATAAAAAAATACAAAAAATTCAAAATAACAGAGGTATCCATGATAGGAACATCATGCCTTTAGAGGTGGCATCCTGGAGTGGTACATACTCTGAACACATGTATACAGTGGCCCTGGTTGGGAACTTCGAGGTAAGCACTGTGTGTGTGATTGGCCAGCATAAGATTGAGTATATTGCAGTAGATTCTGAACAGACAATACTGATGATTTTGCTTCCATTAGGGCCAGGAAAGTAAAATTATAATAAAATGTTTTTGGTGTAAATAAAAGTATTTAAACTTGGAATAATGTGAATTTTAATACACTTACTTTTCAATTTTTGAATATTTTTTCAATCACGTTAGTGTTGTGGAGAAAACCAACTATAAAAAATATGCTACATATAGTCATGTGCCACAAAAGGAGACGTTTCAGTCAATGGCAGACCGATGGTGGTCCTGTAAGAGTACAATGAAGCCTGTGTAGAAGCTGACACATGGCACGTGAAATTGACATAGCGCATTAAGTAGTGGAAATGGTTGTTATTGAGTAATGGTGCTGGGACATTTGTTTTTCCATATGAAAAAATACATGAGGGCGGTGCCTGTGGCTCAAAGGAGTAGGGCGCCGGCCCCATATGCCGGAGGTGGCAGGTTCAAACCCAGCTCCAGCCAAAAAAAAAAAAAAGAAAGAAAAGAAAAAGAAAAAATACATGAATAAAAATATATAGACCATTGACATGTGTGTAATACACCCTGTGATGTTCCCACAGTGATGAAACTGCCCAACAATGCATTTCTCAGAACGCATCCCCATCGTTAAACAATGAATGACTGTATTTGAAGACACACTGTTTTCCTCCTGCCTTGGGCTCCAATATAATGGGTAGTCTTATTTAAAATGTTGATATATGCCAGGCAATGTGGCTCATGCCTGTAATCCTAGCACTCTGGGAGGTCAAGGCAAGTGGATTGCTTGAGCTCAGGAGTCTGAGACCAGCCTGAGCAAGAGTGAGACTCTGTTCTAAAAATAGCTGGGCGTTGTGACAAATGCCTGAAGTCCCAACCTCTCAGGAGGCTGGGACAAGAGAATCACTTGAGCCCAGGAGTTTGAGGTTGCTGTGAGCTATGACAATAGGGTACTGAACCAAGGCAAAAATGGAGACTCTGTCTTTTTTTTTTTTTTGAGACAGAGCCTCAAGCTGTCGCCCTGGGTAGAGTCACAGCAACCTCCAACTCCTGGGCTTAAGCAATTCCCTCACCTTAGCCTCCCAAGTAGCTGGGACCACGGGTGCCTGCCACAACGCCCGGCTATTTTTTGGTTGTAGTTGTCATTGTTGTTTGCAGGCCCGGGCTGGATTTGAACCAGCTCTTGTGTAAGTGGTTGGCAACTTAGCTGCTTGAGCTACAGGCGCTGAACCTGAGACTGTGTCTTAAAAATAAAATAAAATATTGATATACTCATCTGGGCATTGTGGCTCATGCCTATGATTCCAGTACTTTGGAAGGCCGAGGCAGAAGGATCACTTGAGGATAGTAGTTAAAGACTAGCCTGTGCAACATAGCAAGATGCCATTTTAATTTAACAAAATATTAAAAAAAAATTAGCCTGGCTTGGTGGCATGTACCTATAGTCCTAGCTATTGGGGAGGCTGAGGCAAGAGGATCACTTAAGATTGCAGTGAGTGGGGTGGTGCCTGTGACTCAGTGAGTAGGGCGCTGGCCCCATATAATGGAGGTGGTGGGTTCAAACCCAGCCCCGGCCAAAAACAGCAAAAAAAAAAAAAAATTGCAGTGAGCTATGACTGTGCTACTGCACTCTAGTCCAGTTGACAGAGCGAGACCCTGTCTAAAAAAAAAATAGATAGGCTCCCCTGTCTAAAAAAAATAGATAGGCTTGGCAGCTGTGGCTCAAGCGGCTAAGGCGCCAGCCAACACCTGAGCTGGCAGGTTCGAATCCAGCCCGGGCCCACCAAGCAACAATGACGGCTGCAACCAAAAAATGGCCGGGCATTGTGGTGGGTGCCTGTGGTCCCAGCTACTTGGGAAGCAGAGGCAGGAGACTTGCTTGAGCCCAGGAGTTGGAGGTTGCTGTGAGCTGTGATGCTATGGCACTCTACCCAGGGTGACAGCTTGAGGCTCTGTCTCAAAAAAAAAAAAAATAGATAAAATAAAATGTTGATAGTTTCCTCATTATGGATTTTTGGTGTTCATTTTGATGTGTTAAAATATTGCATTAAGGCTAGGTGAAGTGGCTCATTCCTGTGATCCCAGCACTCTGGGAGGCCAAGGTGGGAGGATTGCTTGCCTGAGTAATACTAAAGCCCCATCTCTACTGAAAATAGAAAAATTAGTCAGGCACGGTGGTAGGTGCTTGTAGTCCCATCTGCTTAGGAGGCTGAGGCAGGAGGATTGCTTGAGCCTATGAGTTTAAGGTTTCTGTGAGTAATGACAATGCCATTGCACTCTAGCCTGGGGTGACAACAAGACTCTGTCTGAAAATAAAAAAAATTATATTAAAATGTTATTTCTCTCAGTTACTGAGGTTTTTGGGGCCTCCTTAAATTTTGTGCCCCAGGTTAAGGCCTCATTTACCTCACCCTATTCTTGGCTTAGGGTATGACAACTAATAAAATAACCAGGCATTCATAAAATAGTTCGTTCCAGCATGCAGGTTGTGCTCTGACAGGTCCCTAGTTTGGAGTAAGAACCAGGCGCAGTGGCTCACTCCTCTAATGCACTTTGGGAGGCTGAGACAGGAGGATCACTTGAGCTCAGGAGTTTGAGGTTGCAGTGAGCTATAATAATACTACTGTATTGTAGTTTGGGTGGCAGAGCAAGTCCCCATCTCAAAAAGAAAAAGGGGTACCCAGGACCCCTCTAGGGGAGGCAGGATTTAGGGGGACACAGGACCACACCGCCCCAACCCCTGTTAGAAGGAGAGTAGACTCAAGAGAGGGACTTGAGAGCTGAACTCAATTTATTGAAGAATTATCATGAGGGCGGTGCCTGTGGCCTGGTAGGGTGCCAGCCCCATATACCGAGGGTGGGGGGTTCAAACCCTGCCTCAGCCAAACTGCAACAAAAAAAATAATCGGGTGTTCTGGAGAGTGCCTGTAGTCCCAGCTACTCGGGAGGCTGAGGCAAGAGAATCGCTTAAGCCCAGGAGTTAGTTGGAGGTTGTTGTGAGCTGTGACGTCACTGCACTCTACCGAGGGCGATAAAGTGAGACTCTGTTTCTAAAAAAAAAAAAAAAAGAAGAAGAAGAATTATCATTCATTAAAAGGACTAGACCTGGGCTCTGTGGCTCCAGAGATGAGGCCAAGGCCACAGAGAGAGGTTCCCAGGGAGGTCGAGCGCAGTGCAGTTTAAGAGAAAAATAGAACAAACCATTTCCAAAGGGATATGCTGTTCCCAGCACTGGGAGAGGCCTGTGGTTGGGGGATTCTGCCATCTGAGGGCTGCAGTTGCTCTGGAAGGATTTTGTGTGCACAGGTGCACACGCACAAATGTATGTACACACATATACACATTAAGATATTTAAAGTGATTTAAATTAAGTTATTTTCTTTTGAGATTTTTAGAATATCTTTAAGATCATTTGTAAAACCTCAGGATTAAAAAAATAACAACCAAAAGCTAGTCTGGGAATCAGTATGCCAGGCTTCCACCTCTTATTCTATTAACAACAAAGCAGCTCAGTAAAGACAAAGATTCTTCTGTTATTTTCCAATTAGTCTGCCCAGTTTGGATACAGTCCCAGGTCTCTCTATCTGGGGCTTATGCACAGACTCCTGGCAAGATCACCCCAGGCCCAGTGCCAGGGCACCGACTCTGGTGCCATACGCAGGGTGTCCTTGGGCTCCGTCTGGACAGCTCCTCCTCCTAGGATCCATAGTTCCTAGCTCCCTACATAAGAACTTACATCTTAGATGGGCAACGCCTGTGGCTCAGTAAGTAGGGCGCTGGCCCCATATACCCAGGGTGGAGGGTTCCAACCCGTCCCCGGCCAAACTGCAATAAAAAAATAGCTGGGCGTTGTGGTGGGTGCCTGTAGTCCCAGCTACTCGGGAGGCTGAGGCAAGAGAATCGCCTAAGCCAAAGAGCTGGAGGTTTCTGTGAGCTGTGATGCCACAGCACTCTATCAAGGGAAACAAAGTGAGACTAAGTTTATAAAAAAAAAAAAAAAAAAAAAAAAAAAGAACTTATGTCTTGGCAGTGCCTTTTTTTTTTTTTTTTTTGAGAAAAGTTCTTGCTCTGTTGCCCAGGCTGGAGTGCAGTGGGGTGAGAATAGCTCAAAGCAACCTCAGACTCCTGGGTTCAAGCAATCCTCCTAGTTCAGCTTCTTGAGTAGTGGGAACATAAGTACTTGCTACCATGCCCAGCTAATTTTTTTTTGTAGAGAAGGGGTGTAGCTTTGTTGCCCATGGTGGTCTTGACCATCCTCCTGCCTTAGCCTCCCAAAGTGCTGAGATTACCGATGTGAGCCACTGTGCCCCGCCTTGGCAGTGCTTCATATGCTAGGAATTTAATTCCTACTCATTCATTAGAAGAGTTTACATACTATATCCCCTTTATTGCAAAGCACAGATTCTTAATCTAAGAAGGAACCCCACGGACAAATTATTAGAGGTCCAAGGAATGTCTGAAGTAAGTCCTACCCCTGTAATCCTGCCTTGATATTTTAGGGTGACCAGTCTCCATCCTTAAGCTATATAAAGGCTGCCAGCCACTAGCCTGTTCATTAGGATGCAAAAAGACATTTATTACTTGGAAGGTTACAAAGATTTTAGGAGTTATATGCCACGAACTGGGGATAGAAATAAAATATATTCCACAATATCACAGCCCCTGTGGTTTTTGACCTAAGGTCATCTTAGCTTTCCACTTTGAGCTTGAACTCTAAGGTGAACTGCAAAGCTCCCAGCCCTTGAAGAAAGAATTTGTTTACTTTTCTCCTTTCCTCCCAGCTTCTCAGGAGACATCCGGGGAAACAGGAAGTGAGGGACTCTTCTCTGGGGGTTGTCCTGGCTCCCAGCTGCTTTTTGTGAAGTTCCTTTCTGGCAGTGCCAGCAAAGGAGCTCAAGAAATTTCAACCTAAAATATGACTTCTTGGTGTAAAGAATATTTTGAATTAAAGGTCCTTGGAGATCAAGAGGCCCTGGGAATCTACTTTCCCTCTATTGCCATAAAACCAGATGGACCCATCAAAAAGAATAATTGTCTTTCCTTCCCCTCCCTGTTATCTCCCTTGAGATTTTTAGTTTTCTTTACAGTATACACGTAAAGCGCTATGTCAAAATCAAAGGAACATGGCTGTCTCCTTCACCAGCAGCCTCATGGATTCTGGCATTTTACCCCCCAGAAAAACAGTGAGGAGTCTAACTTGGCATCTTGTGGAGAGAGGCAAGGAAGGGGCCCGCTCCTTAGCAGGGAGCGTTATCTACTGCCAAGTTAGTTTGGAGCAATGCCATGGGCCAGAGTCTATGATAGATGCGGCGGAAGATAATAATTTTATCAGTAATCTCAGTTGTTTTACTTTTTGGAAAGAGTGTTACTGAAAAAAAATGATTCAGATCTGGCAAGTGGCTCACATTTGTAATCCTGGCACTTTTGGAGGTTGAAGTGGGTGTATTTACTGCCTGAGCTCACAGGTTTGAGAATAGCCTGCGCCAGAGCGAGATTTCGTCTCTAAAAAGTAGCCGTTGGGTGGCGCCTATGGCTCAAAGGAGTAGGGCGCTAGCCCCATATACCGGAGGTGGTGGGTTCAAACCCAGTCCCAGCCAAAAACTGCAAAAAATAAGTAACTAAATAAATAAAATAAAAATAAAAAATAGCCGGGTGTTGTGGCAGGCGCCTGTAGTCTTAGCTACTCAGGAGGCTGAGGCAAGAGAATCGCTTGAGCCCAAGGGTCTGAGGTTGCTGTGAGCTGTGATGTCATAGCTCTCTACTGAGGGCGACGAAGTGAGACTCTGTCTCAAAAAAAAGAAAAAAAATCCTGGCACTTTGGGAGGCTATGGTGGGAGGATTGCTTGAGCCCAGGAGTTCACTGGGCAACAGAGCTAGACCTATTGTCTACTAAAATTAGAAAAATTAGCTGGGCTTGGTGGTGCCCTCCTAGAGTCTTCTTGGAAGGCTGAGGCAGGAGAATCACTTGAGTCCAGAAGTTTGAGGCTGCAGTGAGTTGTGACTGGGCCATAGCACCCCTGCCTATGACAGAGAAAAACTTAATTCAAAGTGGGCGACTATGACAGGGCTTTGCAGTAGGGAAAGACTTAACTATGAGCACAATAAGGACAAGTGGAGAGTTATGGCCAAGAAACAAGGTGGGGTCAGCAGGCGGAAAATTACTAACAGGAAACTTTGAGGCCAGGAGGATTCTGGCCAAACTTACTCAACAGGATTCCTGCTAAATGCAGGCTGGGTGTTCAGATGTTGAAGGTAAAAGATGAGGAATTTGATGACATATCCAGGGTGATCAGATGCCAGGGGTGAGGGATTTCTGCTACAGGGACACAGCAGGATTCTTGCCAAACCTGGATGAAGTGCCAGAGCCACTGGATAAGGAGAGAGCCCAAGTTCTGGACTAAAAGCAGAGCTCAAAAGCCACTGGAAGGACAGAGTCCAAAGCACTGGCGTGCAGATTCCGTAGAGTTTACAGATGTTTTTGGACTTAGAGGTGGGGGAGAGAGCACCCCCTTCTCGTTTGCTTTACACATGTTCTTTACACATGATCAGAAGAACCCCCCACGCAGCAACAGTTATTAAACACCCTTCCCCCACCAGCTCAGCTGGGGATTACACAAGTCAGACACCATCCCTGTCTGTAAAGACACCAGGCTGGCTGAGCAGACAGAAGTATATATAACCATGACACAAAATTAGGTGTTGAAGGGGTCCAGATTATGCCACTGTTGAAGGAGTATTTTGAGCTGAAGGCATTTGAGACTACATTCTTCTTTTTGTTTTTTTACTTAAAAAAAATTTTTTTTTGGAAACAGTGTCTTACTCGGATGCCCCAGGCTAAAGTGCCCGGCATCAGCCTAGTTCACAGTAATGTCAGACTCCCTCGCTCAAGCCATCCTCCTGCCTCAGCCTTCTGGAGTAGCTGGGACTATGGGCGTCCGCCACCACACCTGGCTAATTTTTCTTTTTTTCTAAATCTACTAGAGATAGGGTCTTGCTCTTTCTTGCTCAGGCTGGTTTCGAATTCCTAAGCTGACGGGATCCTCAGAGTTGGATGGATTACAGGAGTGAGCCATGATGTGCGGTGTGGCTGCTGTTTCATTAGGGTCCTTTTGAGCCTGATATTTAAAGGGGCTCATGTTCCTCAGATTAAAGTTTCTTTGCTTCTTCCCCTTGACATCTGTTTTATATCAGCTTAATTCCCAGGCCCAGCTGGAAATCCTAAGAAGGTAGAGGTGAAATCTTGCCACCCCTACACCCAAGAGCAGGACATAACATTTCCACCTGTGAAGCCTTCGCCTTTCCCACGCCAGGAAAAGGGGGACGCTCCTAGGCTCCTGGTCACTGAGACAACTCCAGACTCTCACAGGTCCAGAGGCAGGAATCTACCTAAGGAATCTGCCTAACAAATCTCACTGACTTACCCTTCTCTTCCTTGACTTCCTCCCTGATATTAGAGATTACCCCCCACATCTTTGCCTTCTCACAGGTAGCAAGGGGTGGGGAACCTTCGCCCTTTGCCCTTGACTGAAGCACTAGACTGAATCGACACTTCCCGAGGATTTGTTGTGCAAAATTTGGATTCAGTGGAGGGGCGCCACTTGGGGATCTGGAGGGCCACACGTTCCCCAGCCCACTGAGATGCCATGCAAGCCCCAAGTTCTAATCACCCCTCCCAGTTGCTCATCGCTGAGTTTCTCTGCTTGTATCCACGCTGCACACATTTATTTTATTTTATTTTTTATTTTTGGCCAGGGCTGGGTTTGAACCCGCCAACTCTGGCATATGGGGCCGGCACACTACTCCGTTGAGCCACAGGTGCTGCCCAGCGCTCTGTACACATTAATAAACTTCTTCTTGTCTATGTCTTTTGCGTGTTTAATTTCTTTTTTTTTTTGAGGCAGAGCCTCAAGCTATCACCCTGGATAGAGTGCTGTGGCATCACAGCTCACAGCAATCTCCAATTCCTGGGCTCAAGTGAGTCTTCTGCCCCCGCCTCCCAAGTAGCTGGGACTACAGGCGCCCACCACAACGCCCGGCCATTTTTTTGTTTTTGGTTGCAGCCATCATCACTGTCCGGCAGGCCCGGGCTGGATTCGAACCCACCAGCTCAGGTGTACGTGGCTGGCGCCCCAGCCTGTTGAGCCACAGGCGCTGAGTCTGCGTGTTTAATTTCTAGGGCCCTCGCTGCAGAACTTAAGAGGGTAGGGGAAATGTTTTTATTTTTACTCCTCTACTCGTGTTTGAAGAAACATATAAACATTCATATAGCTACATACTTTTTTCCTTTTTTTGAGACGGAGCCTCAAGCTGACACCCTGGATAGAGTGCTGTGGCATCACAGCTCACAACCACCTCCAATTCCTGGGCTCAAGCGAGTCTCCTGCCTCTGCCTCCAAGTAGCTGGGACTACAGGCGCCCACCACAACGCCTGGCCATATTTTGGCTGCAGCCACCGTTGTTGTTTGGCGGGCCGAGGCTGGATTCGAACCCGCCAGCTCAGGTGTACGTGGCTGGCACCTTAGCCCGTTGAGCCACAGGTGCCGAGCCCATATAGCTACATACTTAAAAAACAAAACAAAACAAATTGCAGTGGAGAGCGGCGCCTGTGGCTCAAAGGAGTAGGGTGCAGGCCCCGTATGCTGGAGGTTGTGGGTTCAAACCCAGCCCTAGCCAAAAACTGCAAACAAACAAACAAAAAAACCTGCAATGGAATAATGCCAGATATAATGTTCTATGGTTTGCCCCCTCTGCCCCTCCCTGTCCCCCACTACACGCCTGTGTACTTCCAGGAACACCCCCAATTGAGCAGCATAGCCTGAACAGCAGGTGTGATTTCGTTAGATTGTTCCTGCGTTTTCTCTCTCACGCCTGGCGTCGCAACAAACTTCCCCGAGCGCCAGTGTTTCGGTAGGACAGATTTCTAGAATTTGAATTGCTGGGTCAAACACTACAAATATACAACCTTTTCACAGATGCAGCTAGCGTGGTCCTACCAGGTGACATCACCACTATCGGTAAGAGAGTTGGTGACTGATATCTTCGGCTGTCAGCGTCCTCAAGTTTTGCTGCTTCATTTGCATTTCTTTGATCGCTGCCCAAATTGAACTGCTTTCCTATGTTTATTCCTTAGCGCCTCCAGTCCTCCAAGCCGGAGGAGCTGGGGAGGGATGGGGGCGGAGTTTGAGACTGACTTTTCCGTTTGCTCGCTCAGGAGTGGGGCTGCAGCGGGACGCCGGCATTCTCTAGGCCGGGGCATTCCTGTGCATGTTAATTCAGATTAGTTTGAAGATGTAAACACACTCAGCAGGAAGTAGAGATTATCTGCATTTAAAAGTAAAATAGAAAACTAGGGCCTCTAAATCTCCGGTCACCATCGCTTGTCACTATAAAGCTGGTATAACACTACAGTGTCATGTAAATTTCACACTTTAAAAACAAAGAGCTTCAAGCCATCCTTTAAGCCTTTGAGCTCCCAGCTCTAAAGTTATGGACAGACTCCATGATCATAAAAGTGTGTGCCCCTCAGACCTCAAACTTTAAAGGAGACAAGGCCCTTAAAGGGCATGGGTATGACATGGGGTCATACCCATGAGCCCTGAGCAATAAGAGGAGTAGAAAGAGATTTAGCAGGAAAAAGAATATTAAAGGAGCTCAGGAAATTTCATCGCCAAATATGACTCCTTGGCATGCAGGTCCTTAGGGATCAAAAGAGTCCTGCCGGGACCTTTCCTTCTATCTGTATAAACCCTACCCACCCCATCAAAGAGATCAAGGGGGCAATTGACTTTTCTCTTCCTCTCCTTGTTATCTCAATATATTGCAGGAAAGAAGATTAAAGATGCAACCAGTCCTGGTCCCAAGTTATTTTAAACACAATACCAAGCTCGGGTTAATTTTTTTCTTTTCTTTTTTTGTAGAGACAGACTCTCACTTTATTGCCCTTAGTAAAGTGCTGTGGCATCACAGCTCACAGCAACCTCCAACTCCTGGCTTTAGGCACTTCTCTTGCCTCAGCCTCCCAAGTAGCTTGGACTATGGGCACCCGCCACAATGACCAGCTATTTTTTTGTCGCAGTTTGGCTGGGGCTGGGTTTGAACACACCACCCTCCATATATGGGGTCGGCGCCCTACCCACTGAGCCACAGTCACTGCCCCCAACTCAGGTTAAGTTACAAGTCAATCTGTCTCCCTCCCATCCAAAATTTACAGTAAAGTTATTAAATTTACAGGTTAAGTTACAAGTCAATCTGTCTCCCCCCCATCCAAAATTTACACCAGGTGTGGTGGCTCATGCTTGTAATTCTAGCACTTTGGGAGGCTGAGGCGGGTGGATTGCCTGAGCTCAGGAGTTCAAGACCAGCCTGAGCAAGAGACTCTATCTCTACGAAAAATAGAAAAAACGAGCCAGGTATTGTGGTGGGTGCTTGTAGCCCCAGTTACTCGGGAGCTGAGGCAAGAGGATCACTTGAGCCTAAGAGTTTGGGGCTATGATGACACCACGGCACTCTACCCAGTTGATAGAGTGAGATTCTGTCTCAAAAAACCCCCCAAAACTGTCAGCCTAGAAGTC
This sequence comes from Perodicticus potto, assembly GCA_963574655.1. Classification (NCBI taxonomy): domain Eukaryota; kingdom Metazoa; phylum Chordata; class Mammalia; order Primates; family Lorisidae; genus Perodicticus; species Perodicticus potto. Next base: position 2,953 of record CAUYRH010125533.1, on the reverse strand, counting down.
TAATGCAGCATTTAAGGGTTTAAAAACACAGAATTTACTTTCAAATACCCTTAAAAGAAAAAGAGTGCAGGTGGTAAGATGTATAACAACATTGGGAGATGTTGATTATGGTTAAAGATGAAGGATGAGTTTAAGGGAGCTCACTAGCTCTACTCTTTTGAGAGTGAGACCCTGTCACCCTGGTTAGAGTGCAGTGGTGCCGTCATAGCTCACAGCAACCTCAGACTCCTGGGCTCAAGCTATCCACCTGCATCAGCCCCCTGAGTAACTAGGACCATCACACCCGGCTAATTTGTCTATTTTTAGTAGAGACAGGGTCTTGTTCTTGCTCAGGCTGGTCTTGAACTCCTGAGCTCCAGCAATCCTCTCACCTTGGCCTCCTAGAGTACTAGAATGAGGTCATCTGCGGTGTAGGTACAACATGGAAAAGTAAAACAGGTTCGGCTCCCGTAGCATAGCGGTTACAGTGCCAGCCATATACACCAAGGGTGGCAGGTACAAACCCGGTCAGGGCCTACTGGACAGCAATGACAACTGCAACAAAAAATAGCCGGGTGTTGTGGCAGGGGCCTGTAGTCCCAGCTGCTTGGGAGGCTGAGGCAGGAGAATTGCTTAAGCCCAAGAATTTGAGATTACCGTGAGCTGTGATGCCATAGCGCTCTACTGAGGGTGACATAATGAGACTCTGTCTCAAAAAAAATAAAAAAAGAAAAGAAAAGAAAAGTAATACAGTAAGTAAAAAAAAAATCAGACCTCTGACCCATGCATAGTATGAACCCGACTGTATGTTTGGGTGAGTTTGTACATCTCAAGGGTCTCCAAAAGGACAGACCATGTAGCTAACAGTGGTTCCCTTAGGGCAGTGGCTCTCAACCTTCCTAATGCTGTGCCCCTTTAATACAGTTCCTCTGGGTCGCGACTCACAGGTTGAGAACCGCTGCTCTAGGGGCTAGGCGGAGGGCTGAGGGGAGGATGGGGAATGGAAAGATTTGCTTCTATTCCTCTAACATTGCTTGCATATTTTATTTGTTCCTTCATTTTGTTTTGTTATACAAAAGGCATGTGTTCCCTGTAGCCTACAGATTTCTGGAGCTCACACCTGTTTGCCGGCGGCTGTGATTTAGATCAGGTGAAATGAGCGTGGCAGGGCAAGAGGGGGCAGACATCCTGTGTGCTCAGGGGCACATTCCTACAGGGGCCAAGTGGGGATCGGCCAGTGGGAAGGTCCAGCTCTGTTGTCCTCTTTAGTTCCTCACCCCTCCCTTTATGAACCACAATCCAGGTGGACTCCCTGAAGGGGCCGGGAGGGTCCACTCTGGCCCTCATTTCCTGGGGAAGGATTTGTTTCAGAATTAATCATCTTGCTATGCGGAGGTGCCCCAGGGCTCTGGGAGTAACTAGAAGAGATTCACTTGCTTCAGTCTCTTTCTGCTTTTTCTTTCCCAGTGGGGAGCCGAGGACTAGCCAGGGCACATTTCCAAAAATTCCTTTGATTATTTAGAAAAAGCCTTACCTAATTTAACCAGAGGGACCCCAGGGATCAAATGTAGGGTGGCCACAGGCTGTGCTAAACAGAAAGTTCAAATTTAGAGACTAAGGTTGTTTTGATTAATTAACTGCCCCCTCTCTTTTAGTGAGGGGTCTCTAAAAGGTTTTATGTGAACTGCTTGTCTTGGGTGAGTCTGTGCTCCGGGAGGTGGGCAGTGCCAACCCAAGGGACACAAGTGGATGGGTGACTAGGTCAGGGGAGGCTTCTCGGGACCATGGTTCACTAGCTGGCCAACTTGGGGACTTTCTGTTGCAATCTCTGAGACTGGGCTAATTGAAAGTGGCCCAAAGGCCCAGGGTGACCAAAGCTTCTTGCCGTTCTCAATGAGTACTTTATTTTTTTATTTTTTTGAGACAGAGCCTCAAGCTGTCACCCTGGATAGAATGCTGTGGCCTCACAGCTCACAGCAACCTCCAATTCCTGGGCTCAAGCGAGTCTCCTGCCCCTGCCTCCCAAGTAGCTGGGACTACAGGCGCCCGCCACAACGCCCGGCCATTTTTTGGTTGCAGCCGTCATTGTTGTTTGACGGCCCGGGCTGGATTCGAACCCACCAGCTCAGGTGTACGTGGCTGGCGCCTTAGCCCGTTAAGCCACAGGTGCCAAGCCTCAATGAGTACTTTAAAAATACATTTTGTTACTTGGGAACTCCTTAGAAATCATCCCAGTATGATTACTGATTGCCTTGTGTGTGTGTGTTTTCTAAAAAATGTAGGTAACTTACTCCCTAGTTTGTTTTCGTAGCAAGCTTGTATCCTCTAGCTTCTCAAGACCAAAGGGCCAGGAATGCAGAGTGCCGGCCTGTCTTTGGCAAACACATGGGGTGAGACTGGTTTCCCGGTGAGAAGAATCCCTTCTGGTTTCCTCCCCTTCCTACTACCAGCATTGTAGACGGCAGAGGCTCACTTCTGAAGAGGAAGCTCCTAAGTAAGGGCTGTGGGGACTGAGTTGGGTCCTGGTGTCCTGGGTTCCCTGGGAACACAGTGCAGAGGTTTCCCAGAGGGATCTCTCAGGAAAGACACCCCAGGGAGGGGGGAGGACAGGACTGACCTGTGTGGCTGCAGTTCAGGTCGATCCTGCTGCAGGTCCAAAGTGACACGAGAGGGTTGGGCCATTGTACCCTGTTTCTTTGTACTTTTTGAAAAATTGAGGATGGGTTTGGTGCCCATAGCTCAGAGTTAGGGCGCTGGCCACATACACCCAGGAGGAGGAGGCGGGTTCGAACCCGGCCTGGGCCAGCTAAACAACAATGACAACAGCAACAAAGAAATAGCTGCGCATTGTGGCGGCACCTGTAGTCCCAGTTACTTGGAGGCTGAGGAAAGAGAATCTCTTAAGCCTAAGAATTTTCTGTGAGCTGTGATGCCACAGCACTCTACCGGGGGGGGGGGGGGGACATAGTGAGAC
>CAUYRH010125532.1:0-23668 GCA_963574655.1 Perodicticus potto | reverse complement strand
CAGGTTGGTGGTTAGATGGGGTAGGGAGGTGGGGAGCAGGTGGGTGGTTAGACGACGGCGGGGGTAGGGAGGTGAGGAGGTGGGGAGCAGGTTGGTGGTTAGACGACGGGGGTAGGGAGGTGAGGAGGTGGGGATCAGGTTGGTGGTTAGAGGGGAGCCCAGCTGGTAGGTTTGCATCTTCAGGTGGGAGTGCTCCCTCTGCAGCTGCCGGCACTGGCTCTCGCGTGTCACGGTCCGGGCCGAGGTGTCTGGCCCCCTCCTGTCGGGGTGCTGCTGTTGACTGATGGCTCAGGTGGTTTCAGCCTCAGCCTTTCCAACAGCCTTCCTGTCCTTCCACTGATGATTGTTGCTTAAATCCGTGATCCCCTCAGAAATTGCTAAATGTAGACTTCATGATCCTGCCCTTTCTTTTGAGTCTATTAGCTGGAATTCCTCAGAGAACTTCCCTCATCAGTTGTTTGATTATGTTAAAAGGCAGTTCACTCAGGAAAAGGCAGGGAAGCCGTTTTGTTCCCGTACTTGGCAGTGTCTGGAGCAACCTTGCTGGGTTGTGATCAGGTTGAGTGTCGGCACGGAGGTCTGTGAGTGTCTGTGCCAGCCAGTCACTGGGCTCATGTTGTCCCATCACAGGCAGGGAGTCCCTCCTGGTCGGCGATTTAGAGAACATGAATTCATGTGTTTCTCTGCCTTGTAGTAATGAGACCCAGGCAAATTTACGTTTTCTATTAAAACACCAGAACTAGTGGAACAAAGTTGTTGGAGTTTTTGTTATTGATAAAAAGAGTGAAACAAGTATGAACAGCTCCTGGCTCCATCTTCACTGTCTATTTCTTTTTCAGGACAGTTTTCTTTGCCAATAGACAAGAGGCAGCTGTATGAGTTTGATATCAAAGTTCCGCTGCTGGTGCGAGGGCCTGGGATCAGACCGAACCAGACAAGCAAGGTGGGTGCCTGATGGGCCGGCTGTGCACAGGTGGGCGCTGGCCTGAGGAGAGGAGGCTGGTCGGGCTTCTGTCCTGTGAGGATGAAGGCTGGTCAGTGTGCAGCCTTGTTGGTGTGTGAACTTGACAGTGTATTAGCTTGTTCTCAGCGTGCGACTTTGTCAGTGTGTGGATGAGCCTTGGAAACAGTGACTCCTCTTTTTTTTATCTCCCTCCACCCTGTTAGCTGTATTTTCTCCTCTTATGCATGTGTCACACCAGCCCGCGTGGCTTTCTTCTTCTTTTAAAAACCTGAGTTTTCACTTTGTCCTGAGCAGCGACTCTCAGCAAAGGCTGCTTATCAGAGTCTCCCTTTGAAATAGCAAAGAAGAAAAATGGGAAACAAAGATTCTGATTGACTTGCTTGGTCTGGAGAGAGGGCCTCGGCCCCTGCCTTTTTCTTTTTTTGAGTTTCCAGAAGATTCTGAGAGGCTGCGGTTTGGGCCACTGTCTGTGCTACATGTGGACCCTGGGCCTTGTTGAAGGGGAGTTTGGGGTTCTCCGTTGAGCCCAGCTTACTAGTGATGCCCGCTGCTGGCCTGGCCTTGCCCCGAGGGTTGGACTGTCAGGAACATGTCCTCCCCCACACAGGGTCCTTTCTTACTAAAGCTGGGTTGCTTTCCTGATTCTCTCCCTCAGAGCTATCACAATGCACACTCGGCCATCATGTCTGCTTTTGGTTCCGATGTCCTTTTCCGAACTTAGCACCGAGCACTGAGGCACCTTGACCCAAAACACAATCCCCAAGGGCACGGGAGGTCAGAGGTGGAGGTACTGCCAGTGTCCTTCCTGAGGTCACAGTTCCATTCCCAGCTCTGAGAGACCAAAGAAAATGAGTAAATTCATAATTTAAGCTAAGAGTGCTAAGAGGGGTCTCCCCTTTGAGAAGTCACTTTTGACGCACCCACCTGGGGTAGACGCCCCTCCTGAGTGTTCCCAGCTGGCCTCAGGCTTGTCACAGTGTGCCGAATTTATCTTCCTTACTGTAGGATGTCCTAGAAGAAGGAACTGTCTAAACCGAAACACTTGGCCCCTCATATAGATAGGCATATCCATGTTGGCTGAATGGCTTTTGCCAAAGCCACATAGTAAGTGGCAGAATAAGAACTGGAAATTAATGGGGTTTGTTCTTAGACTCAGTGCTGTCACACTGCCTGCTAGCAGATATAGTCTGAGAAGCGTGCGGCGCCCAGCGCTCTTCTGGCAAGGGGAGCAGAGACGCTGCAGACTGACCATGTGCTGGCAGCACGGCCGTCTCAGGGCCAGCTGTCTTCAGTGAGTGGCACAGGACTGTGAGTTGCGCACAAGCTGAGCTGTCAGCAGCCTGACGCCAGCGCAGCACCTGGATCACGGGCCACTGGGAGAGCAGAGGCAGGCAGGGCCTGTGGTGCCCAGGACCGGCTGCAGAGGTTTCCTCCTCTGGCTAGAAATTGACCCAGCTTTAGGTTAGGAGGCAGAAGTTCTGCAGAAGGGGTTCTAGAAAGACACACGGGTCCAGGGGTGATAGGACCTTGTCGGCGTCAGTTTCCCTAACTGGGAAGCAGGAGAGAGACAGACTGGCGGACACTCCTCTGTGGCTCTGCTGGCTCATGCAGTCGCTGTGCCTTGTTGCTAGACGGGTTTGGGGAGCTTCCTGGTGTGTTTTTGAGCCACATGAATTCTTTAACACCAGGCCTGGAGTATCTGGACACCTGATAGTTCTGAGAGCCCATTGCCAGCTTGTTCCTTTCACTGATGACGCAGCACTGTCGTGTGTCCAGAGCTCAAGGGAGCCAGTGCAGCATGCCATGACTCCTTAGGTCAAGCTGGGGGGGGCGGGGGCGGGGGTTCCAGGAGCTTTTACTAAGTTAGAATATCCTTAGGTATACTCAAAACCTACGAGTACGTTCAAACTGACGAGTATGATTTGTGAAATAATTTGCTTCGGGTCTTCTCAAAGCCTTTTCTGTTACAATCTGTAATAAAAGCAATACCCTGAAACTTTAATGTTTCTAGAAGTTAATACAGTGGTGGGTCCATAGAATCCCTTCTGACTCTTGGTTATATGAAAACCAGAGGTGGGTGTAATTCTCTCCTTAACTCTTTACTTAGACTCCGTGTCCACAAGAAGTCTTCCGTCTCCTGATAACACTCTATGTTGTATGAGACACTCTGCTTCATAGTCAAATAAAACTCTAGCAGAGGAAAGAATTCATCCATCATTTCTAGAGCAGATGTGATAATTACAGGTATCTGGGAAGAAAGAGTCCGGGGCTGAGGTGTTTACAGTCCTGAGTCACTCTGGAGCCTGCAGACCCTTCTCTCCTTAGAGCAAAACACCTTTACAAAGGGCCCCCTGCACAGCTCTGGCTTTTGCGGACTTTGTTATCTTAGTCTTAAAAAACATGAGGATTAACTGTTAGACTTAGTTATTTTAGACTTTGCCCTTGAGTACAAAGTCTGGCTCTGTGGACTTTGTTATTTCAGTAATTCCCCTTTTTTCTGTGTGTTGAAGGTCACACGATGAGGTCTTAGGGTGTTGTCCTGGGCTCAGGCAGTCCTGCCTCTCCACAGGCACAGCAGCACGCCCGGCCCTCTTGCTTATAAATCTGCCCTGGACATGTCAGTTCCTGCAGAACTGGCCTCAGTTAATTCGTGCCATGGGCATGAAGACCTGTGGTCACACTTCAGGGCTGGGCGTGCCTGGCATCTTGATTAATTCTGGAGGCCGAGTCTCCCTTTTCTCTCCTTTCCTGTCACCGTCTCTCCAGTTCTCACTCACCCTTGATGACTATTCCAAGCTGCTCGGTTGGCTTGGGGGGCTTAGAACCGGGATGGCTGTCTGTGGGTATAATCCCTGGAGACAGAGCTTCTGTGTTTCTTTTCTCCTCAGTAACACATGGATTTCTTTCCCCTGAATTGTCTGCCTCTGAATGGTAATTTCTGACACTGCAGAGTCAGTGCTGTGGGACTCAGCAGGATATGTGTCGCTCCGCCCCCCAGGAACTGTCCTGGGGGGACACCTGGCCTGGAGCGCAGTGCCTGGAAGGTGTTAACTTGCTTTTCGTACCTGTACTTCTAGCTTTTTTTAATTAAAAAAGACAAGGTTAGTTGATACCAGTCTCTGTATTTGTTAACATCTCTGGCCTTCCTAAGATGATCTAAGTTTTCCCAACAATTTTAAAGACTAAATTGGGGGAAATACTGTTTTCCTTACAGTATGATGAGGAGCACATGAAAACAGACATTAAAGTCCCAGCACAGAGCAGGTGGTCAGGAAACCTTGCTCCAGGGGTCTCCTGCCTCCCGGTTCCCTGATGGATTATCTGTAACTCTAAGGTCATCTTGCCTGGACAAGTGACTCGTAGGCCCCCGCTGTCCCCTGCAGTAGTTGCCAGCTGCTGTGGCTGCTGAGAAATGCGGGTATTCCAAACTGAGATCAATCATAGTGATAAAATACCAGGTTTCAAAGACTTGGTTCAAGAAAAAGCAAAATTTGATTAATTTTTTATATTGTTTACGTGTTGAAGTATTAATATCCAAATACATTGACATATTGGGTTAAATATATACAATGAATCTTACCTATTTTTTAACGTGGTTATTAGGCAATTTTAAATTCTATATGGCCCTTTTTGTGTTTCTGTTGGACTGTGCTGATGGAGGCCTGTAGAGGCATTGCACACAGAAAGAAAATGAAGTCAAGATGTAAGTCCTCGACAGTGTCTTTAATTTCTAGAATTTTTTTTTTTAATCTAAGTTTTATGCTCTTTAAGGAAACTTTATTTTATTTTTTGGGTGATAGCAGCTCTTTCTTGCCCCAGGCTAGAGTATAATGGCATCATCATAGCTCACAGCAACCTCAGACTCTTGGGCTCAAGTGATCCTCCTGCTTCAGCCTCCTGAGTAGGTGAAACCCCAGGTGGGCACCACCATGCCTAGCTAATTTTGGGGTCTTGCTCTTGCTTATGCTGGTTTTTTCTTTTTAGAGATAGAGTCTCACTTTGTCGCAGTGCCGTGGCATCACAGCTCACAGCAACCTCTACCTCTTTGGCTTAGTTGATTCTCTTTCCTCAGCCTCCCAAGCAGCTGGGACTATAGGCGCCCACTACAACGCCTGGCTATTTTTTTATTGCAGTTAGGCCAGGGCCGGGTTTGAACCCGCCACCCTTGGTATATGAGGCTGGCGCCCTACTCACTGAGCCACAGGCGCTGCCCTTCAGGCTGGTTTTGAACTCCTGGCCTCATGCAATCCTCCCATTTCCTACCAGAGTGCTGGGATTATAGGCATGAGCCACGGTGCCCAACCTAAGGAAACTTATCCATGCCTTGTTTGATTATGTTTTCTGCAGCCTTCATGGCCTATTGCAAACTTTCTTTGCCAGTGCTGTCACTTTGAGAAACCATAAAACTGGCTGATTATCCTCACTGTTGGCAAGCATTCAACCTTTGAGACTTTCAAAAATGTTAGTACACTTGATGTCAAAATTAATGAATTTGTAATCAAGTTGGAAGACAACATTGTATAAAATAATTAGGGCACTATTTTTCTTAGAATTAATAACAAATTCAAAGCAATTCAAAAGGAGTTTTTAAAAAACGTTTTGATCGGGTGGTGCCTGTGGCTCAGTGAGTAGGGCGACAGCCCCATATACCAAGGGTGGAGGGTTTGAACCCAGCCCCAGCCAAACTGCAACAAAAACAAAAATAGCCGGGCGTTGTGGCAGGCACCCACAAGCTGGGCCTGTAGTCCTAGCTACCCGGGAGGCTAAGGCAAGAGAATCGTCTAAGCCCAAGAGCTGTAGGTTGCTGTGAGCTGTGACGCTATGGCACTCTACCAAGGGCAACAAAGTGAGACTCTGTCACTTAAAAAAAAAGTTTTGATCGATAACAGTATAGGTGAAATAAATATATAACTTCCCAGGAGACTATAAGCTTTATAAGTCTTTTCTTTTAAGTTGTTATACTTATGTTTGAATATGTGAATCAGTGAGACCAGCGTGAGTATGGGCTGCAAGAAGGTGACAGGCGATGGTGACGCTGTTTGTGTTTGGATGGGGAAGAGGCCACAGCAGAGCCAAGACCAGCTGTGCCAGACTGCTTTTCCTCATCTCCACAGATGCTCGTGGCCAACATTGACTTGGGTCCCACCATTCTGGACATCGCTGGCTACAGCCTGAATAAGACTCAGATGGACGGAATGTCCTTACTGCCTCTCTTGGTGAGTACAAAACCCTTAGTCAGGCCTGCGCCATGGTCCAGATAAATTCCGGGGTGTGTGAAGACTTAAAAATTTAAATCTTAAACGATACAATTTTAAAATTGGGGGACAGAGAATAGAATTTTTCTCTGATCTTGTGGTGGGAAGAAATTTTCTAAAAGAAAAGATTGGACCGCATAGGAAATTTGATTCTCTTTCCTTCCTCCTTCCCCTTCCCTCAGAATACCCCACAGTAAGTAAAGACAGAAGACAATCGGGAAAATATTTGCATCTTAAGTAAAAAAGGAAACTAATCCTAATATGATTTCTTAGCAAAGATTGATATCCCAGTAGAAAAATAGGGTCCCTGATCAAGTAATCAACTCACAGAAGAATTAAAGATGGCCAAAGTAAATGCAAAAACTTTAGTAGTTACCTGAAGGAGACCTCTATCATCTATGAACTGGCAGAAATTTAAAAGATTAATACCTAGTGTCTGCGTAAGTCTGAGAAATTGGAAATTACCCTTATGTTTTTCACAAAAATATGATCAGGTGGCCAGTTGAACAATACATACCACTTCTTGTACACACATCTAGCAAGCCGCCTAAAAACAGAGGTACATGGATTAAGAGGAAGAAACGGAAAACCTCAATATCCAGCCGCCTAAAAACAGAGGTACATGTATTAAGAGGAAGAAACGGAAAACCTCAATATCCAGATCAGTTGAACTGTGGGGAAATTAAACGGTAGGTGCGCCGTGACTTGGGAAGAGGACCGGACGCTCAGGCAGCCACTCTCCCTGTTCAGAGCATTTGAACGTTTCAGCACAGAGAAGCTTGGAAGGACCAGCGCAAAGTGTCAGCGTTTGTGGGGACCTTGATTGGTGGTGTGTCTGTGACGTGTGGCCTTTGAACCTCATGCCCTCAGTGTGTCTGCTGACCCCTCGTGTGACTCGGGGATCCAGCGTCAGTGCTCTGTCCACAGACCCGTCTCTCCCTACTCTGATAAATTTATCAGTTTTGTCTGATAGTCGTACGATTCAGTCTCACATGGATGCGCCTTTCTCCTCACTGTTTTTGAGGGGATCCTAGTTACCTCTCTTCCATGTAAAAGTTACAATCAGCTTTTCAGATTAGCTGGAAAATGTTGGCTTTTGGTCAGAATCACATTTCATCTGTAGCATGGTCAGGGGAAAAATTACATCTTTTTTTTTTTTTTTTTGGAGACAGAGCCTCAAGCTGTCACCCTGGATAAAGTGCTGTGGCATCACAGCTCACAGCAACCTCCAATTCCTGGGCTCAAGCGAGTCTCCTGCCTCCTCCTCCCAAGTAGCTGGGACTACAGGCACCTGCCACAACGCCCGGCCATTTTTTGGTTGCAGCCGTTATTGTTGTTTGGCGGGCCGGGCTGGATTTGAACCCGCCAGCTCAGGTGTACATGGCTGGCGCCTCAGCCCGCTGAGCACAGGCGCCGAGCTGGAAAATTTACATCTTTTAACTCTCTTCAGACAGGTTTTACATTGTGTGCCTTATTGTGCTTATTTCTAATTAGAAAAGAAAAACGTGAGTCTCTCTAAGGGTAGAAATCATTACACTCTGCATCATCCTGAAAGCACCACGTAGGGCTTGGCTCTTGTCCTTGCTTGTGTTTGGTTTGGGGGCTGTCGTGAAGTGCTAGTAACCTGTGGACAGCTAAATTGCTCTGTGCGGCTATTTATCTAACTGACCTAATACAAAGTGCAGTGCGGTTCCTCAGTGGCACTGGCCCCACACATGCTGAGCGGGCAGGTGAGAACTCTTCCGTTGGAAAGGCCAGCTGGGCCAGCAGCTGGCGAACCACACCTGACTTGGTAAATGAAGTCACATTAGCGCCCGGCCAACTCACCCACTCCCGCGATGCCCACGGTGGCTTTCCTGCCACACAACAGCAGGGCTGAGATGTGAGACAGACCGCATGGCCACAGGCCTGAGTATTTACCCTCTGGCCTTTTATAGACACTCCTCCTGCGGACTGCAGGTCCCAAACATGGTCACACATTAGAGTCACTCAGGAAACCGAAATGCTAATGCCCGGGTCCCACCCCTAGTGGTTCTGACTTAATGGCATAAAATGGAACCTGGCCTATTTTGAACTGCCCTGGTGGTTTAACATGCAGCAGAGCTCAAGGACCAGCATCTGGACTCCCCTGGACAATCCGGCACTCGAGGAGGGGCTGGAGTTCACTCAGGTCTGATGGATGAACCTGCACAGCAGGGGCTCTGGGGGCTCCTGTGGCGCCTCGTGATTTCTGAGACCTCCAGTGGCCGGGACTGCGCAGGCCCCTCATGGGACAGCAATTCGGATGTGTTCCCCTCTCAGGCTCCCTCTCCCGGGGGCTGGGCCAGGTTAAGTGTGCATTGGAGGCAGGGTTCTCCAGCTTGCACTCACCAGAAATGATGTGGGACTCACTACAGCCCAGGCCGCTCCCCACCCACCCCGTGGGAGCTCAGAACCTGTGTCTGTGACAAGCCCCAAGGGTGCTGGCTGTGCCTGTCTGCAGAGCTGCACTTTTCAGATCTGTGTGTCATGAACCAAGGTCTGTTAGGCCAGAGCAGGGCTTGAGATGGTGCATCCCGGGCACACTCTCAACAGGTGTGAACATTATGGCCTCACACCATTTAAGGGCCCCTTCTCACTTGGTCTGGCTGTCTCTCCTATCTCCATTCCACCTCCAGCATCTGCTGCTGGGCTGAATTTTCTGAAATACAGCCTTGACTGTGGTTCTTCTCTGCCTGGGGTCTCCCACTGCTTCCTCCCACTGCTACGCCTTATAGAACAGATGTGCAGCCTACTGTTAAAAGGGCCTTTTCCATATGGTTGCCAGTGGCCTGTGCCCTAACTGCACGGCTTCTTCATGTGAAAGCTGCATTGCAGGAAGCCGCCTAACATTCTGCTTCCATTCTGCATTAATAGTTTTTTTCCCTGAAGTTATTTTTTCAGAGACAAAGCCTTGCTCTCTCACCTAATGTAGAGTTGCAGTGGCACAATCATAGCTCGCTTCAACCTCTTAATTCCTGAGCTCAAGTAATCCTCCCACCTCAGCCTCCGGAGTAGCTGGGACTATAGGCAAGCCCTGGCACACCTGGCTAACATTTTCTGTCTTTTGTCGAGATGGGAGGTGGTTCACTGTGTGGCCCAGGCTGGTCTAGGACTCTTGGCCTCAAGTGATATGCCCACGTCAGCCTCCCCAAGTGCTGGGATTATAGGTGTGAGCCGCTGCACCTGGTCTATGTTCTTTTGATCCAAACCTTGATCTTTCTCCTGGATTCTCCCTCTTGCAGCATTTGAGGCAAGGTTCCCATTTCAAATGCTGCTGCTTCCTCCCTTCAGTAATGAGTGGATGCCCGCGTCGTGCCTGCCTTCTGACTGCTGGGTGGCTCTGAGCCTGTTGGAGTCCTTAGCACAGCAGCCCTGTTTGATATGTCTTTATTGTCCTGTGTGTTGGATTATAAGGTCCTGAGAACAGTCCTATGCAGGACACAGGAACGGTGCTGTGGACTCTAATCCTGACTCCACTTGTGACTCGACCTCAAGTTGTGGCTGATTCACGCTCAGATGCTCTGTCAGCTTCCCTTCCTGACGTGCCTCCCAGAGCTTTCAGCCGCTCATGGCACGGTGGCCGGTGGCCTTACGTGCACCCGACCCTGTCCTTCTCTACACTGGATGGATAGTCCGCTTAGTCCCCGCAGGAGGGCAGGAGAGTAGATGTGCCTCACACAAGCCTCCTTTGCTCTTGTCTTTAGAGAGGAGCCAGTAACGTGACCTGGAGGTCAGACATCCTGGTGGAGTACCAAGGGGAAGGCCGCAATGTCACGGACCCAACGTGCCCTGCCCTGAGTCCTGGCGTCTCTGTGAGTACCCGCTGGGCTCGCTGACAGCACAGCGAGGCGCTGCTTCAGTTTGAGTCCTCTGTCCCTTTCCTGGGAGGTTAGTAGATGGCCCCTGGACATGCTGCTGCCCTGCAGTCTGAACGTCACCTTCCCTTCATGTCTGTGCGGGCGTATCTGCCCGTGTCCTCACCGACCAGTCCTGCCTGTCTTCCTCATCCTCCCATTTTTCATTAGGGAGAAGTAGGGCCCCACCTGTAACAGTGCCATCTTGAGTGCTGTGTATCAGTGGCCGCCGGGCAGGCCACGAGGGTGCTCACAGCCACGTCAGCCTCGCTGGGAGAGTCACCTCCAAGTGGAAGCAGAACACCAGGGTGTTAAGACACAGTAAAGAACCACCCGAGAGGGGCATAACAGATCTATGGGCGATAAGAAGAAATGTCTTGAGTTTGGTCCTATCTGGTCGCAAGATCATCATAAATAACTCACCTGCCATCCATTCCACAGAGCTCACGTCAGCCTTTCACAGTGACCGTTCCTAATGGTCCTTAGAAACGACTCATTCGGGCGCTGTTCTGTTGCCAGCCCGTACCTTTCCCCAGTGCTCAGCACAGTCCTCGGCAGTTCAGCAGACGGGGATGGCACCACGCTGCCAGGGAACGAGCTCACACGCCCTGTTCAGCTTAGCCTCAGGAAGAGCAGGCTCCCCTTGGGTTTTGATTGACTGGCTTCTCTGTGGAAGGCTTTTTAATTTCTACGAAACTGCATGTCTGACAAGAGCCACATCAGTGGCTCTGCAGGCAGCTGGGTGTCTGTCCCTGAGGACTGTCCTCAGGTGACTCTGTGACTGCCCCACAGCAATGTTTCCCGGACTGCGTGTGTGAAGACGCGTACAACAACACCTACGCCTGTGTGAGGACGGTGTCGGCAGCGTGGGACTTACAGTACTGCGAGTTTGATGACCAGGAGGTAAGGGGACTCGTGGGGGCCTCCCCCACCCTTTGCGTGTTGCCCTTCTGTGTGCGTTGGACTCAGTGGCGTCGGAGCCATCCGAGGGCGAGGGCGCTCCCCAGGAAGATGTGCGTCTATCCTGTCCTTCAGCCTAGGTGTCCCACAGTTAGTGACTAACTGTGAGGCCGTGCTTAGCTCACTTGTCCATGATTCTTCTGAATGAGGTTTTCCCCACTTGTGCCACCACCCAGACACTCTGCCTTTATTTTTTATCTTATTTATTTACTTATTTTTGAGACAGTCTCTCTGTTTCCCAGACTGGAGTACAGTGACGTGATCACACTCATGCACACCCCAGCTCCCAGACTCAGGCAAAGTGATTCATCTCCTCAGCCTCCAGGGTAGGACTGCAGGTGTGCAGTGCCATGACTGGCTCAGGTTTTTATTTTTTTCATACAGATGTGGTTTCCTTGCGTTGTCCAGGCGGGGTTTGAACTCCTAGCCTCAAGGAAACCTCTCACCTTATCCTCCCTAAGTGCTGGGATTATGGGCTTGAGCCTCCATGCCCAGCCGAAACACATACTTTTTAAATAAAAAAAAATTTATATTTATGTATAGGTTCCTCTTTTTTTTTTTTTTTTTTTTATTATTTGGGATTCGGTGAGGGTACAAAGAATTAGGTTACACTGATTGCATTTGTTAGATAAAGTCCCTATTATAATTGTGTCCCTCCCGCAAGAGGTGTGCCATACACCATCACTCCCATCCCCCTCCCACCTCCCCTCAAAACAGAATTTTTTTTTTTGTAGAGACAGAGTCTCACTCTAGCGCCCTCGGTAGAGTGCCATGGAGTCACAGCTCACAGCAACCTCCACCTCTTAGGCTTAGGCGATTAAGCTGGGACTACAGGCGCCCGCCACAGCGCCCGGCTAATTTTTGATGCAGTTCAGCCGGGGCCGGATTTGAACCTGCAGCCCTCGGTATATGGGGCCGGCGCCCTACTCGCTGAGCCACAGGCTCACTTCATTGCCTGTGCAGTGACATCATCGTAACTCACAGCAACCTTCATTTCCTGGGCTCAAGTGATCCTCCTCCCTCAGCTTCACGAGTAACCGGGATTATAGGCACCACTTTACGTTCGGCTAATTTTTGTATTTTTTGCAGAGACAGGGTCTCGCTCTGTTTCCCAGGCTGGTCTCAAACTCCTGCCTCAGCCTCCCACGGTGCTGGAGTTACAGGTGTGAGCCACTGCACTGATGTAAACGCAAACTTGAAGTGCACAGTTCACGTTTTCAGAAGGGGTTCACACCTGGTCCACTTCCCTGTAGTTAGCTGGGGCAACAGAGAAGCCCCTCAGGTCTGTCGCCGGGAGCCAAGTTGGAGCTTCACCTAGAAAGCTCACCAGTGCTGACTTAACTCAGAAACCTGTTCCCACCTCAGCATAACCCAGCTCTGCTCAGATTAGAGTGGGGTCAAAGGTCAAGGACGCCATCCCTGGAGGCAGATGGGTTTGGCCAACACACAAGTAAACATTACTGTGTCCCACGGACCCTGGCCCTTGAAGTTGGTGCTGTGCGTCAGTGTGCGCCTACCTGCCCCACCTGGCAGCCTCGTCTTGCCTTAGCTGGGGCTCTGCTGTTTCTCAGAAGCTGAGCCGCTCACCCTTCCCGTTGGCAGCTCATAAGCACTTTGGGCAAGAAGCAAGACAGCCTCCCTCAACCCAGGTGCTGGTTCACCCCCATATGGTCTGTCAGTTTGATAACTACTTCGTAAGTTGGAGCCATTAAAGGCAAAATGTACCTTCCATGTTCCTCACCTACCTTTTGGCTGCAGTTTGAAGAACAGCATTCCGATCAGGGGGTGGGGGACTGGTACCTGACATGTCTAACGTTGGAAATAATAAGTAGTATGTGTCCTTCCCAGGGGTGGTATATGTCTGAGACTGCTTTCCAAAACCGAAAGGCTTGCATTTGTACACCAGGATTAGAGTCTTTTCATACCTGTTCGCATTGGAATCTCGTAATTCTAAGGCAGAAATAAGCCTTCCTATGTTGTTACCCCTCTCACTTCACTAACCTCATCACTGAGTCCTGTTTCTGAGACGTGCCTTTGCGGGTCCTGCCCTCTGCTCCCACCTCTCAACACAGAGGGAGTCAGTCTCCTGTGCCCTCTCGACGCTGCTGAAGGCACAGGTTGTACAGGGCTCTCCAGTGTGCGGCTGGGTCCGAACGGATGCCCCATTTGAAACTAGATGGACAGTCTCTGGGGCCTTGGTTTTATCTGCCTGGGAGCAAGCAGAGCCTCTGTATCAGGAATATTTCTTTAAATATTGCTCTTTCCTTGCCTCCCCCGTCCCTTTTCTCCAGGTGTTTGTAGAAGTCTATAATCTGACTGCAGACCCAGACCAAATCACTAACATCGCTAAGAGTATAGACCCAGAGCTTTTAGGAAAGATGAACTACCGGCTAATGATGCTACAGTCCTGCTCTGGGCAAACCTGTCGCACGCCAGGGGTGTTTGACCCGGGGTAAGTTCATTTCGTTACTCTGAAACTCCAATTAACGAAACACAAATTTAATATATTAAAGAGACACAATGAAAATCGGAGGAGTAAACTCAGTGGTTGAGATATATAAACCCACTGCAGTGTGTGGGGTGTGGAGGATGTTTGTCACCTGCTAAGTCACATCCGACCCCCACCACTGTCCCTCTGAGGCGGTGAGGACTCTGCAGTGACACAGGTGTCAGACGCCAGGCACTGGAGCTGCCTATGGCGGGAAGCCTGACATATTTTTTCTTAAAAATTTAAAGTTAAAAATCAAACTTTCCCTGGGAAGGGTTACCTCTATTCTTATACTCTGACTGTAGGAGAAAAAGAAAAGTGATGTCCTAAGTTGACAGAACGTTCTAACTTAACTGTTTAGCCATCGTCTTAAGTCTTACCTTCAGTCCAAATTAGAGACAAATGTGAATGAGTTAGAGAAACTGGATTATAAAGTATTAATAATGTCACATTTTTAGTAGTGAATTTAGAGCCAAAGAGACGTGGGTACCAGTAGACTGGACCCAGACAGCAGCGTAAAGACGGCGTGCAGCATCGTTCCCATCACTGGGATGGAGTACCTCGTTTATCTGGATGAGCCTGTTGTGCTCTGGCCTTCCCTCCACTCATGAGTGGGATAGATCCTAGCTTGGGGTCAGTTACTTGAAATAGGAAGTTCAGTTTCTAAAATAGAAGCACAAGGCTTCCAGTTGACAGGTACGGACTTTGTAGTTCCTAGCACCTACTTAGCTTAGAATGTTCTATCAAGTCAAATTAATTTAGACGTCTGTTGGTTAGGGCTTTTTAACCACCTACTCTCTGGCTGACTATGAGAACTTAATTTCCGCATCTAACTAAATGTTAATTGGAGGGGCAGGGGCCTTGGACCTCTAGGATTGTACTGTGTGGCCATGGAGTCGCTGACCACCCCACTGCCAGGACGCGGGCCTGCCATGCTCACACCCGCTGGCTAGAAGGACGAGTCATACAATCTGCATATAGCGCTAAGTCGGGATTGTGATTTGCCCAGAAGTCACCGTATAAGGCTGTGGTCCCCAATCCCCAGCTGCACAGGGACACCACGGAGCTGTGCCTCCTGTCCACTGCTCTCCCACCCCCACCATCCATGGAAAAAGTGTCTTCCATGAAACCGGGCCTGGGTGCCAAAAAGGTTGGGGACCACTATGCTGAGGATCATACTGTGTGTAGTGCTCCATTTCCCAAGCAAGTTTGGCTTTTGAACTAAATTGCTCACATTGGAGAAGCTGATAGCTGAGGTTCTAGTCGCTGGCTCAGCTGATAGCCTGAGCTGTTTAAATTCTACCTGACTTTCCTCTACCCTGGTGTTTCTTTGCTTTTGGGCCTCTGGCATCCTTCAAACTAGGGCCACCAGGCTAGACCCTGTGGGGACGCACCACACGTCCATTTATGTGTGGTCTGTGTCTGCTTTTGTGCTTCAACAGTAAAGGTGAACATTTCGGGTAGAGACTGCCTGGCCCTACCATATTACCTGGCCAACCACTGCTCTGAAGTTCAGGCCGCTCATCCTCAGGGGCATCCCAGGCCCGCAGTGGATGGCTGCAGCCTGCAGGGGGCAGTGAGGAGACTGCCATCGACGGCTTCCCCCAATCCAGAGCCTCTTCCATCTTAACTCAGCACTTCTCACACACTGGCCGTAACTTAGGCAGTGTGAGGTGTGACGGCACAACTATTGATAGCATAAATTTCTTTTCCTCCTCAATTTCACAGATAATTTGTTAATCTGTTGCTGCCATACAGCCTAGCAATCTCAGCCAAGATTTTTTTCTTTCCTTACCAGGAACTTTCTCTTTTTTACTTAAAGGAGGCACCTTACAGCCTCTCTGTGGCCTGTCCAAATCGCCAGCATCACTCCTCGTGTGCTTCAGAGCCATTAAGTAAAATAAGGGCGGCTTGAGCATAGCCGATCGCCTCCGCCTTCAGAAAGGCTCAAACCTGCCCTCTGATGCCTCCAGCTGACCTGGCCTCAGCCGGGCTCTAAGCACACGCTCTGCCGGCTCTCGGCAGAGACGGCCACACCTGCCCCCACCTCCCGGGTGTCCGTGTCCCGGGCCCAAGGCTTTGCCGCTGGATGCGCGTCTGCGCCCCTTCGGGAGTGGGGGGTAACGTGATGTCCTCTGTTCGGGAGTCGGGGTAACGTGACGTCCTCTCCCCCCCAGGTACAGGTTTGACCCTCGCCTCATGTTCAGCAGTCGTGACAGTGTCAACACACGAAGGTTTCCGAAACACGTCCTGTAGCGACCGAGACCAGCCTCGCGGTGGGACCCTGCGTGGCTCCTGATGACATGACCATAGTGGGCATCAGAGGCTGGTCTTCAGGACCATGCCTGGAAGAGTTTCCAGACTGGCTTTTTAAAGTACTGTTAGAAAAAGCTCTCCGACCAGCTGACCCTATGCAGTGCGTTCAACTGTGAACTCTGCCCCGCGCGTCAGGAGTGGCTGTCCTGGTCTTGGCCTTGAGGGCGTCTGTTTTCTCCGTATCCCTCTGTCCTGGTGCCCCAGTTCTTGATTATTCCTCAGTGGTCAGAGTCTGAATTTGTAAATCCATTCAGATAAATGGCAATACTTTAGGGCAAAACAAAACACACATACAAAAAAACACACCTTTTGGTATATACCTTGACCTGCATAGCGTTTCTGATTGAGCACATCACTATCAAAAATACTAACATCACATGGCCTAAAGAGTAACCATCAGAGCTTGAGTCATCCACGTAAGCGCAGGCACCATCGTTCTAAATAAATAGGGGCCCGTCACAGCAGCGATCAAATCAGCTGCGCTTGGTTCCTTTCTGGGAATTCGAGGTTGGTTCTGCAGTGCTTACCAAGTGAGCAGTGGGACATGCTGATGGTGACCACCATCCACGCTCCTGCTGACACACTAGGAAACTGAGGAGCGGGCTCTGCTCTTGAGACTTTCCCCTCAGCTGAAAAGTAGGTGGCTTAGGAAGACCCGTAGGGAGAACTGCCCAGGGTTGGGTGTCCTGGGCCTTAGGGTTGAAGGCCTGTCCCTGGGTGGAGGAAGCTGGTGCAGGCCCAGCAGGGAGCCCGGTCTCGCCGTGCAGTCACTCTGACTCCACGTGCGTCCGCATGTCCTGGTCTTGAGGTTGTGAACCTTCTTATAGTCAAAGTGTCAGCTGCTTTACTCACCACCTTCTGCCCTAGAGTTAAGCTTCTGAGGTTACAGAGTTTAACTCGGGCCCCATTCAGTATTCCCATCAAAATCAAGTCTGTTCAGGTTTCCTTTACCATTTATAACATCTATGCTTTTATGTTTCTTGGCTTAAAACCAATTCCATTTCTAATGTTTTCTTCACAAGAAAGCTAACTGGTGGTTAGACAGCAGGAGAGAGGGAAGACCTGTGGTTTATAACTTGTTCAACTCAGGCACTAAGCAATTTTAGCTTTATTTAAGGTCTTCTGTTCAGCTTTAAGCACTTTGTAAGACATGGGCATAGGTAACTTTTCTATCAGAATTCCAGATAGCCATGTGGGTTAATAGCCATTGGGTGTATTCCTTTACCTCCCGTGAGCCCAGCAACTGTGGTGGTGGCTAGAAGTGAAATGCATAGAGCAAGTGAATAAAAGTCTCTGCTGTGAATGTTGTAGAGAAGTTCTCAAAATTTTGTAACTAAAAGCAAACTATATTGACTATGGGTATCAGCTTCCTTCTCCACCCTGATCCTAACATTATCAGCCAACTTCCATGTTAATGAGTTGACCCTGGTTTTTCCCAAATAAAAACCAACTCCTACCAGGTCTTGAAGGGTGATGTCACGTTGTCCAGTTGTGTGGTGCTGGTTCCTGACAGCAGGCAGAGGCCCAGCTGGCGGCCCTGGAATCTGCCACACGCGTTCAGGCTGCTGGGTCTGGCTATGGGGGTGTGAGAGCACCTCCTTGTAACCCTTCTATTTGGGGTACGTTTCCTACCTAACCTTCAAATTGCCCTAACTTTACTTTTTTTCTTGAACTGGCTTCATTCTGGATCTGTGGTAAAAACTTCCATAAAGAGACCTCGACTTAGGGCCTCACAGGCTCCACAGGGCACTGATGTCTTCAGAGTGGGTGAGGCCCACTTGCAGTCATTTGGATTTGGGTTCTTCCCCCTTTTAAGAAGGTCAGGCCTGTGTCTGTTGGTGCCCTTCAGAGTAGAGAACCACATACACATCAGCAGAGGGCTTAGGAACCGACAGACTACCTTAGAAGATTCCTATTAGAGAGGCTCTTTCTTACACAGAAAGTAGGAACACCATTTGAGCATCTTTGAATTTGACACTGGTGCTGTTGCAGACAACATCTTATTTGACAACACTAGGGTTCTAGTACAAAATAGTAATGCCAGCCATGGAAATTAAACCTTAATCTGTAAGAAATGTCCTTAAATTTACTTAGTGTCTAAGTTAAGGATTAGTGTTTTAATAAGTTGTGCCAGGATCCTTATTAAGAGAAAGCAAAGGGTATTAGCTGGTCCACAGATAGAATTAGGCATATTTGGGTTCTCTGATTTAATCCCCCTTAGTTCCTCCTGGTTTGTAAATCCGTTTGCTTTGTCTGTTCTTGAATCCTCCTTCCCCTTGCTCTCTGGCATCTCCGTCATTTGACTTAGAAAGTGCCCTTCAAAAGGACCCTGTTCACTGCTGCACTTTTCAATGAATTAAAATTTATTTCTGTTCTAGTGGGAATGTGTCCTTTGTTTAGTCCGCAAGTCGTAATTTTGACAAGAGGCCTGCATCACTCACCTAGTACTGGGAATGGGCTGTTACATCTCAGATTCTGTATTGTCTGCCTGGATGGCTCTCATGCACATGCGCCCTCCTGGCTGATAATCCCCAAATGCAGTACCATATGGAAAACCATCCCCAATAATTTTTTTCTTTTGAGAGAGTCTCACTATGTCACCCTGGGTAGAGTGCTGGGGCGTCACAGCTCACAGCAACCTCAAACTCTTGAGCTTAAGCGATTCTCTTGCCTCAGCCTCCCAAGTAGCTGGGACTACAGGTGCCTGCCACAATGCCCGACTATTTTTTGTTGTAGTTGTCATTTAACAGGCCCAGGCCAGTTTCTAACCCACCAGCCCCAGTGTATGTGGCCAGCACCCTAAAAGCTGAGCTATGGTTGCCGAGCCGCCAGTAAGTCTTCCTTCAGTTATAGCTTTGGGAGAAAGAATCTTGGCTGGCATTCTGACTACAGCTCCTCAACTAACTCCACATGCCGGGATGCCCTCCTGTGCACAACACCTCTGCATCGGGCCGTCCACGTGGCCAGCAGAGTAGCACATGTGATGTGTGTGACCACAGAGACTGGGCCTAAGAGGCATGGTCCCTCTACTTGGCTCTCTGACCACTCTGGGATAAACTGTGCCATAGCGCAGACACCGAAGACGTCCTGGGTTGACGTCCATGTGCGGAGGAAAACGACATCCCCACCTGAGCCATGTGGGTGAGCCATCTGAGAAGCAGATGCCCCAGGCTTCTGAGGTCACAGCCTCAGGTGACTCCCACCCTAGCCAAAATCTTAACTGCTGCCTCATGAGCGAGCCCACACGAGGAGGAGGAGGAGGAGGTGCCGACTCCTGACCCACAGAAAATAAAAAGGTGATAAAAAGGTGATGTAACAGTTGTTTAACGATGTTTTAAGCTGCCAGTTGGGGCTAATTTGTTACACAGCACTGTGTAACTGACAAGGCCCACAGCTAGCAGACCAAGAGGAATGGAGCCATCCTCTCCCCTAAACATGTCCAACTGTAGGTACCCAGGGCAGGACACACTTATCTCCAAAGGGGGATAGGGTCTATGTAAATTACATACTCAAAAATACAAACACTGGTTCCTAGCTATTGTCACTGAAACTAAGTAGAAGCTTCTTTGTTGGAATGGTTGCTAAAATGTCCTCAGCATGTGTGGGAAAATATTTTAATGGACTCTTGCTGACAGGCTCCACGCACAAATCCAAGTCTTCTCTCTAGTGGGTGCCCACAACTCCCAAAAGCCAGTGCAGGGGAGAACAGCTGTGAGCAGCTGTAGCAGGCCAGGGTTCTGGCGTGGTTTCCCAGGCACCTGTTGTCCAAATCCAGGCGGATCGTCTGGCCCTGCTCCCTGCCTCCAGTGCTGGGCAAGTAAGTAGCTCAGATGCAGAATGATTCTGCTCCTGCCTGAGTCCCCAAGACAGGGGCTGCCTCCACCCCAGTCTCCCAGATGAGGCCTGGGAAGAGCATGGCAGGCTGGGTTCTTTCAGGCAGTCGGGAGTGAGTGAGGGACTGACTCCCTGTGGGCAGCTTCTGCCTTAGACTTACTCTCCACGGCTGTTCCTGCAAAGAAGGAAGCCAGTGGGTGGCATCTGGTCCTCTGCACGCAGGGACAACAAGCAGAACTCTGGGGGCCCCTTTCCTTCCTCCATGGCAGGCCTTATTTATGAGTCCCACGGGCGGTGAGCACTGACTACCCGGGAGCAGGGAGCTGGGAGCCGCAGTGCGGGGTCTGCCCGGACAGCAGCATCTTCCGCCCCTACACTGCCCAAGTGCTGTTCCCAGACATGGCAACATGTTCAGTCCCACAAATCGTGCCCTGCAGCTAGAAGAGATGCAAAGTGAAGACACAGCCCAGTCTCCCAGGAGATGACTCACCAGGGAGGGTTTACAGGCACAAAAACACTAGAAAAAAGGCCAAGGCCCCAGACTGCACCTACACGCAGCCTTCTGCCCCAGATCACTCAGCATCACTTGCCTCTTGTTGACGCGACACCAGGGGCAACCCTAGTCCCAGCTGCTCCAAGCACTGTGGCTGTAAGTGCTTGCCTGGGAAGACAGACAACACTTTGTGACCGTTATTTATGGAGCACGGGGAAAGCACTGCATAGCCTCTGGTTCTGCCAATCAGCCTTGAATCTCGAGCATTTTGCTTTTAATAACAGTAATTGATGACAAATTGTGAAAAGAAGCTGAGGACAGAAAGCTCACTCCCTTGAAGGGACGAAATTCCCCAAACGCCCCCCTACACCTTGGGTAGTAACCTAAGCTGAACTCCTAAACTAAATTCCTCTAAATGTTTCGGCAAAAAAGGAGACCTCTATGGAGCCATAATGTTTTCACTGATAAAGCAGCCATCCTATTTGAAATAGTCTCCTTACTACTTGGGAACAGCCTTGCTATGTCACCAGCCCCTCCAGGGGTCACTACAGCAGTGAAAATGTGTCCCCACTGCAG
The DNA here is from genome assembly GCA_963574655.1 of Perodicticus potto. Classification (NCBI taxonomy): domain Eukaryota; kingdom Metazoa; phylum Chordata; class Mammalia; order Primates; family Lorisidae; genus Perodicticus; species Perodicticus potto. Next base: position 2,907 of record CAUYRH010125532.1, on the reverse strand, counting down.
ACACAGAGGCACAGTGCTGGAGAGCCCCGACGCACACACAGGACAGAAACCTGCAGCCACTGGGTTCCTCAGACATGCTCCAAACCACACCTGTAAGACAGGCATGTTGACCCGAAAATACAAATACTCCCTTCATGTTTAAGTCCACTGTCTCCAGCAGGAGACCTCAGTGCAACAGTGGGGGCAGAAAGAGACGTCTGAAGAATTAACAAGTTTCTATTTTGGTAGTGGCCACAGGCTGTCCACTTTGTGATAATTCTTTAATCTGTTCACATGCTTTATACACTTTTGTGTTTGTTTTTTTTGAGATAGGGTCTCACTCTGTTGCCCAGGCCTGGAGTGTAGTGGTACAATCATAGCTCCCTGCAGCCTGGAACTCCTGCCTCAGCCTCCCGAGGACCTGGGACTGCCCTGCTAATTTTCCCACTCTTTCTTTGTAGAGATGGGGTCTTGCTATATTATCCAGGATGGTCTTGAACTCTACCCTCAAGAATTGAATGTATATTTCACAATTACAATAAAACAACTGTTTTACATAAAATAGGAATGTGCCATACAAGCAGAAACTCAAAAGGACAAGGCAAAGGGAAAATTAATTTGGGAGAGCAAATACAATCCACCCAAACCCGGGAAAGCTGCTCCCAGCATGGTCCCCTGCGGTGTCTGCAGAAGCAGCTATCCCCAGTCCTATGGCCACCTTTTCTTATCTAGTACATTATCATAAATTAAAACACACAAACACCAACAAAGAACTTTAATTTTTAATAATGGGAATACTTTTGCCATTCCAGAAACAATTTAGGGGAGAAAAATCTTCCCTATAAAATAAACTCATCAAAATTATAAATATTATAAGTTCCTTACTCCTGTGATTTAAAATGCTCTTCTGCAACACCAGCCCTCTGGTTAACACACCCTGTCCCAGCCACACTGCAGAGAGAACAGCATCGCAGCAAAGCTTGGATTTGTACAAGGTTTTTTAAAAAATATTTGGCCTTAGTGGCTTTTTTTTTTCTTTTATACATTAAAAATGCTGCTGCAGTAACCAGTGTTTGGGAAAGAATATCAGTCTTCACGAACCACAAACTGAGAGATTCAACACAAACTGTAACCTGCAGTGTACGTGACAATGAGTGAGGTTCTGGGTAAATACAGATGAGAATGCCTGTTTTAGACAATCTACTTCAAGTAAAAAAAAAAAAAAATTCACAGATCCCCATCAGCTACTACTTTAGGTTCTAACAGTGTCTTAATCTGAGAAGCAAATGCTTCACAAAACGTAAGTTTACTGGAATAAGTAATTAAAAGACCAGGTGGTTGACAACAGTATACTCAAACCCAAGGCATAATCTGAATAGTAAAACCAGTATAAAAACACAAAGGCACTCCCTGAACAATGAGGGCCAGGTGCTGGGTGACAGTGTCACTAAAACCTCATCAATGCACTAAGAGGTCCCATGCACAGTTAAACGAGACGCGCCATACATAGTTTATAAGCTAGCTCTACTATTTCCCCCCTAGCTCTTCTTAAAAGCTGAGGAAGACATGATTGTCTGGGCAGACTGTGGCACTGCAAAGCCCACACTTGAATGTGCCTCCCACGAGACGGGAGGAGCCACCGAGAGGGACAGAAAGGCAATAAAAGGCACAGTTCTCTTCAGAGGTGAAAAACTGAAGCACCTTGGAATTTCAAAAAGAATCCGTTAAGTGTCACCAAAGTGTCAACAATTCCTTGGGAATTTATAAACAAAAACACTCCGACTACAAACAGAATGTACAGCTCTTCGGGAACCACAGCAGCCCTTTCCCTCTGGTCTCGAATAAATGGCTGCACAAAATGGGGCTGTTTAGCCTATTTCAAGGAAGGCTTCTGTTATTGCACATGCACCTCTTTGGATGGCAGGAACATGTACTTTGTTAAAGTATTTCCACAGTGAGCCCCTGATGTGTGGTCAGCCAGGTGTGGTCCTTCTGAGCCGAAGGCCTGGCTGGACTGGGTCTTTACCCAACGTCCCTGTTCTAGGTTAGGAAAGAGCAGCCTCTGAAATGTAAGAGGAAAGGAGAAAGAAAAGTGAGGAGGAGAGAGAAGGCAGGAAGGAAGAAAGGAGAAGGGACGAGGGAGGGGTGGGGGCATCGGGGGGAGCAAGCATACAGGAGGGGGAGGAGGGATGGCTGTCCAGAAGGGAGCTGTGAGCCCTTTACTTCACAAACTCCCAGCTCACGGTCCAGGTGAAAACAGCTGCCCCTACCCAACTGCTCTTCAACTTTGAAACCAACTTCTGGGGGCAACTGCGTATACACTGAATGCAACTCAGCACATGGTCCCAGCCCTGCCTGTGCAGAGCAGCTTCCATCAACAGGGCAGAGTCAGCAGCGTGGGCCCCCTCCCCCATGTTTTGAGGTTCTACCTGCTCAGTTCTCTGGTCAGCATGGGTCCTTCCTTTCGGTTTAGCTCCTGCTCTCTGGCTCTGTTCCCACAGTTTACCCACAAGGAAATGAAACATTCCTAAAATGAATTTAACACCTCACCACTGAACACTTTTAATTCACTCACAAGCAACTACCCTCTTCTCCTCTACCTTCCACTTACCAGCAGGAGCCTTCCCAGCCTTGAGGTCTCCACGCTACACATGCCTTCTTCCAAACTTGCTTTTTCTTTCTTTGCCCAAATGCTATAAAATCCTTCACAAATTCTAGATTCCTGTGCCTTTTGATCTACAGGGATAGATTCCTCTGACATTTAAAAAAACAAAAAAACCAGGTAGTTTCAAAATAGGGCAAGTATTCAGAGAGGTTTCTAGTTAAGCTTTTAAAAAATCATTTGCACATCCTTAAAGCTTACCATTATCATCACATAATTAAAACAACTGAAAAAAATTAAGGACGAAAACAGACCAAAAAACTCCA
>CAUYRH010125531.1:0-15005 GCA_963574655.1 Perodicticus potto | reverse complement strand
TGAAGCCATCTTGTCCCAGGGTTTTCTTTTTAGGGATATTTTGTATATTTGATTCTATTTCAAAAATTGATATAGGCCAGTTCAACATTTCCACTTCATTCAGGCTAAGTCTTGGAAGGTGGCATGCTTCCAAGTATTGGTAAATTTCATTCAGATTTTCATGTTTCTGAGAGTAAATTTTCTTGTAATATTCATTAAGGATTTTTTGAATTTGTGAGAAGTCTATTGTTATTTCATTTTTACCATTTATGATTGATGAAATTAGAGATTTTTCTCTTTTTTCCTGTTTATGTTAGCCAAAGGTTTATCTATTTTATTGACTTTTTCAAAAATCCAACTTTTTGATTTATTGATCTGTTGTATAATTCTTTTGTTTTCAATTGCAATTAATTCTGCTTTCCTTTTGGTTATTTCTTTTCTTCTGGTGGGTTTGGGATTGGACTGTTCTTCCTTTTCCAGTTTCTTGAGATGTCCCATTAAGTTGTTAACCTCGTTTCTTTCTGTTTTCTTGAGGAAGGCTTGCAGTGCTATAAATTTCTCTCTTAGGACTGCCTTTGCAGTATCCCAGAGGTTCTGATTATTTGTGTCCTTATTGTTATTTTGTTCCATATTTTGGAAATTTCCTTCTTAATCTCATCTATGATTCACCTATCATTCACATAAGGTTATTTAGCTTCCATATTTTTGTATGAGTATGCAGATTCCTGTTGTTACTAAGTTCAACTTTTATTCCATTATGGTTCAAGAAGATGCAAGGAATAATTTCTATTCTTTTAAATTTGCTGAGGTTAGACTTATGACCTAAGATGTGATTGATTTTGGAGTATGTTCCATGGGCTGATGAGAAGAATGTGTATTCAGTTTTGTTAGGTTGAAGTGTTCTGCAGATGTCTGCTAAATCCAAATTTTGAATGATTAAGTTTAAATCTAAAATTTCTTTACTTAGCTTCTTATTGGAGGATCTATGCAAAACTGCTAAAGGTGTGTTAAAATCTCTGACTACTATGGAACTGGAGGAAATTGAGTTACTCACGTCTGTTATAGTTTCTCTTATAAATTGAGGTGCATTCTTGTTGGGTGCATAAATATTAATAATTAAAATCTCATCATATTGAGTATTACCCTTAACAAATATGAAGTGTCCATCCTTATCCTTCCTTACTTGTGTTGATTTAAATCCTATTGTATCTGCAAATAAAATTGCAACAACTGCTTTTTTCTGCTTTCCATTGCCTGGAATATAGATGACCATCCCTTCACCCTGAGTCAATATTTATCTTTTAAGGTAAGATGAGATTCTTGTATACAGCAGATATCTGGCCTAAGTTTATGCATCCAGTCAGCCAACCTGTGCCTCTTTAGAGAACAATTTAAGCCATTAACATTAATTGATAATATTGATAACCCTGATAATTCAAAGAAAACTAATGTTCACCTTATAGGGATCCCTAAAAGCCACATAGTGGTTTTGCAAGGCACAGAGGCTCTTCTTCATGAGATTATGAAAGAGAACTTTCCAGACATGCCAAGAGATTCTGAAATTCAGATAGCAGACAGTTTCAGAACCCCAGCACGCCTCAATTCAAATAAGACATCCCCCAGGCACATCATAATTAACTTCACTAAAGATAATATGAAGGAGAAAATTCTGAAAGCAGCCAGACATAAGAAAACCATACCTTACAAGGGGAAGAATATTAGAATAACTGCAGATCTCTCTGCTGAAACCTTTCAAGCTAGAAGAGGGTGGTCATTGACTTTTAATCTCCTAAAACAAAATAACTTCCAACCCAGGATCCTGTATCCAGCTAAACGGAGTTTCATTTATGATGGAGAAATTAAATACTTTAGTGACTTTCACATGTTGAAAAAATTTTCCATAACTAAATCAGAACTCCAGGATATTCTCAGATTCATATTCCATAGTGACCAGTGCAATCTTCCACCACAAAGTAAACTCACTCAGAAACTTTTGATCAAATTCCAACTTCCACAGTGGTGAAAGGATTAAAAATGTCCACTAGACTTTCAAAAAACTCAACACCAAAATTCTACCAGGCTTATCAATATCCTTTATTTCTTTATAAAGTAGTTATAATATTAGCACTTGCCCATGGAGTTGATAAGATTAAATGAGATAATATTTGTAAAACACTCTTCCCAGTGCCTGGATGTCTGAATCAAAAGTTATTAACTACTACCCTGTGCAATATAGACACAATATCCTGAATGTCACATCATATTCAGTTGCCACAACACATCTACGAAATCAGTCATCTTAGTGCCATTATACAGATGAGAAAATTGAAGATCAGAAAGCACAAGGAGTCTCTGGTAGGTGACAGTAAGTGGCAGTTCATGGATTCAAACTCAACTCCAGAGTTTGAATTCCAGAGTCAAGGGCATTTCCACAAACCAACCTGCTTCTCCAAAAGATATAGTGATAGTCATTTAGAAATCCATTAGGGAGAAGGGGAGAAAGAACATATGCATCTATTATTTATATTTTAAATGAAAATAAATTAAGTACTTTTAAGAATAAGTGCCTTTCCTGAGTAAACCAAAAAGTCTGTCAAGCAACTAAGAAGTCTTTTGTGTTTTGAGCTTATCAGACAGCCACAGATGTTCACAAAGTATATTTTCAACAGCTGAATTGTCCCAGTTCATTGCTTCCAATCAATCTCTCTCTCTCTCTTTCTCTTTCATACACTTTTACTTGCCCTCATTTCTGATCATTTCTGATCAATATAAACAAGTCCATTCAACCTGACCTGCTGTTTCTCAGAAGGCTACAACTCAGGTTCTAAAAAGGTAAGTCTATCAAGACTGAGGAATACTTGAGCTAAATGATTTTTCTTTTTTTGTTTTTGTTTTTGTTTTTGTTTTCTTGGTTTTTTTTGAGACAGAGCCTCATGTGCTCACCCTGGATAGAGGTGCCATGGCATCACAGCTCACAGCAACCTCCAATTCCTGGGCTCAAGCGAGTCTCTTGCCTCCACCTCCCAAGTAGCTGGGACTATAGGCATCTGCCACAACACCTGGCCATTTTTTGGTTGCAGCCGTCATTGTTTTTGGTGGGCCCCGGCTGGATTCAAACCCACCAGCTCAGGTGTACGTGGCTGGCACCTCAGCCCATTGAGCCACAGGTGCCAAGCCTAAATGATTTTTCTTATTGATGAATTTGGGTGTTATTCAAGTCATTGCTAGTTTATGTCCCTTAACAGATAATGAAACTTTACAAGGTTGATGTCAAGTTCACAAATTCAAGAGACTTTGTATATTGTTCCTTCATTTATTTGTTCAACAAATTTTAATACACACAGCCCCTTCTGTGTTCTAGGCACCATTCTATGTACTTTGCACCTATTAACTAATTCATCTCTTACAACAATCCAATGAGACAAGTGCTATTGTTACTTCTTTTAAAGATAAGGCAGTTTAGGCCCAAGAGAAGTTATACAATTTGTGCAAGGTTGGAAAACTAGCAAATAATAGCGTTAGGATTAAAATACAGGGTTTCTAGTTTCAGAGACAGTCTAACTACTATCCCAACTATGTACCAGGCAGTTGACTAGTTTGGGTATTCAATAAACTCCAAAATAATGATTTAGCACCCCACTGTATGCACGCCACAACATTAGTCACTATGCTAAGAATGAAAAAAGCATAAAACACCATTTTTGCCTTCAAAGGACCTAGAGCCTTTTAGAAAATACTAAATAACACATACATATTTATAAAACAAAATATTAACACATGGTGTCACTAAAGAGATTCAGAATAACCATGGTACCAAGTAGTCTGTCCTGATTTCTCTGTAATCCTTGAAATGTCCTAGAAGTTTAAATATTTTATCACACAAACATGATATCCCAAATGGTATATCAACTTTCTCTCTCACATTAGAAGTAACACAGAACTTTGGTAACATATGCTCAAATACATTGATAATCTCGTTTTTACTAATTGTGAAGTAAGTAAACTCACAAGTGACTTCTTGAGTTGATCAAGGTGAAACTTTCATTAGAATATACAAAACATAATATAGCTACTTTGCCTAAATGGACATCAGTAAATTCCAAAGACTTTTATAAAACTTTTTTTCCATTCACTTTTACTAGGTATTCTGTGTAATACTTACATGCTAGAGACTACATTGATAGAAAGGCGAAGCAATGCTTACCATAAATTTTACCCTACAGCTATTGGGAAATTTTGTTAGAAATGAACTTGATTACAACATGGAATTGTCTATAAAACTTTACATTTATTATGTTTTCACTTTTAAGTGTTTAACACTCAAAGATATTTGTGGTATCTATAAATATTGAATATTTACTAACTATTCTATATTATTGGATTTTATTATCAACTATTTTCAGTGGTCGGAAACTTACAGCCACTGCTTGTTTTTGTATGTAAAGCTTCTTTGAAATACAGCCATGCTCATTTATTTATGTATTATCTCTAGCTGTTTTGTACCTCATTGACAAATTTGAGTAGTTGAAATAGAAGCTAAATAGCCCAGCAAGCCTAAAATATTTATTGTTGAGTGCTTTACTGAAAAAATTGCCAACCTACAGGCTATTTCATTAAGTTTTATTATAAGTCCAACAGTGAATAGGGTTTAAGGTTGAAGAGGAAAAATTTATCAGGACACACACACACAGAATTCATATTTTTTTAACCAAAAAAAATTAGAAGATTAAATAAGAATGAGGTAAACATTTATAAATTTGTCCAAAGAGACTAAATTTGAATATTTTAGAATGTTATTATAAAAGTCTCAACTACTTTTAACAGTAATTTAAAATCAGTCTGAGACTTCCTCTTACTTTAAGCAGTGCAAACACATATACCTCTATAAATTTACTCATGTGAATGAATGTTATGATCAGCTTTCTTCATCTGACATTACTGCACAAAAATCACAGGATGCCTATACTTCCAGATTTTTATAAAATTAAAGACTACTCATTAAAATACAATCTTATAAGGCATTTAGTACCCATGGTGTGAAGTCACAGACAGAGCAAACATTAACTTAGGATATCTACTTAAAGGATACTTTCCTAAAGAGGTGATGCTTAAGTAATATAAGTTCCTGATACTCATATTAAGTTTGCAATTTGATTTTCATTGTCTTCATTCACAGATAAGCACACTTAAGTAGCTTGTTCACAAGTTTCAAATCTACCAAATAATAGAATTGGGACTTTGGCTTCCCTGATGCCTCCTGATATCACCTTCAGGCAGATCTTTTTGCTGCACTATAGCATGTACATTTTTATTTTTAACCATAAAAGAAAGTATAAATAAATTCACTGATTGATGGTGAAACAATTACTCCCAATGGCTGCTTTCATATACTCAACAAAATCCCACCTTACTTCAATGTTACAGTGAAGACAATGAGGCTCAGAGAAAGGAAGGGATTTTCTCAAAACACGGCAGTCAATTAACCGGAATTAAATTCCAGGTTTCCACTGTTGTTGCCTGAACTTCATATATACATTCCTATATACTGACAGATTCTTCACATTTAGATGTTAATGGGATTCCTTGATTAACTGTTTTCCAAAGAGATTTCCAAAAGAGAAACAGCACCTGAAAGGCAAAGTATCCTGCTCAAGATCTCATAATGAATTAGAGATAGAATTGACACTGACTGCCCAGTAAAATTTCAGAGAATGCCGAAAGGTAATGTTTGGCCCAAGCCTGCCAAGAAGAAACCAGTGACTCTCTGGGACTCACCAAGTTCCCAAATGAATGTCCATTTCTTACTTGATGTTAAAGCACTACAGATCTTTGTACCCAATCTGGCTTCTTGCCTCTTTATGGGCATAGTTGCCAAGAACAGGTGGTTCTCAGGCAGCTTTTTTCTGCCAGGCATGAGTGAAACTGACAAGGGCTGATGACAAAAGAATTACATGATAATATAAGATTTTCTGATTTTTTTCTAAAGCCAGGGATCCAGGCACCAAAACAGGAAAAAAAAAATGGCCACTTGCTGAGTCTTTGACCTGTTTGATCTGGGACTTTAAGCAGGTCTTACTCTTCACTTTATCCTATGTGACCTTCCCACTGTCTCTCTCTCTTACACACACATACACAATCTGTGCTTTCCTAAAGCATTTGTCTTTGCTGATGCTGGCCCTGCTCTTCCCATAGTCTTCACCTGTCACCCTTCTTTATGTGGGCAAATTTGACATCTCTTCTATGTCAGAATGTTGTATCACATGACCCTGCTCCATTAAACCTTCCAAGATGTCTTTAGCTGACAGGAAACTCTCCTTCCTACCAAGCCTCATAGCTCTTTCCTTATATAATTATTTAGCTCTAGCCCCTTTATTTGTATGTTAGCATCTTACACATTCAGGTATAAAAATATATTTAAAAAACCTTAATGATAGTGTTTGATCGTCACATCTGCTGTGGCAGATGAAACATCATCATTCCCATTTGATTTAGTGGATAATAAAGTTGAGGCACTGAAAGTTGAAGGGTCATACAGTTTTTATGGAGGAGAGACCAGACACAAGCCCAGCCTTCTGTTTCTCCATTTCATTCTATATGGAAAATAAACAGCTGTAAGTTTTCTCTCTTCAACAAAACCTTTGTCAAGATGATCGTAGAGCCCTGAACACATACTAGATCTCATAAAACATGGGAAATATGGCTTAAAACTCAAACATAAAAGCTTGGGTGTGGTTTCAGAGACTTTTGGAGCTAGGTTTTTTTCCTCAGGATTATCATTTTCCATGGCTAGTACCAGGGTTGCACAGATAAAAAAGATGTTCAAGGTTATCTAGGATAAGTCTATCTATATAAAAACTGTAAATTAAGGGTAATAAAGAAAAAAAGCTGTGAAAACACTGGCTATCTCTCCTCCCCTTATCCTATGCATAGAGTCCACTCCAAGGGAATAATGCCTTCAAATGTCCACAGTGGTTAATTGTGCTTTGCCCCTAGTCCCTTATGTGGCTGCTTTGTTATCCCAGGGAACAAACCAAGCAACACCAGTGTAATTTTTAAGTTCCCTGATGAAGAACTATGGGCCATCAAGAAGGCTTGTGGTCAGGAACTAAACAGCATGCAATTAGCTTCCCAGGGACCTTTTTATTTTGAGGCCTAGTTGGAGGCAGAACTCGATACTTCCTCAGAACAAATATTTGCAGCTGTCAGGAGCCAGAACAGCTGTGAAAAGAGTAAGTTGGATTTGGTTCTACCTCCTGCACCACTCCAAAGCTCTGCCAGCATCAGTTTCTCAAACCTTTCCCATCAATGAAAGTACAAAGGGGAAAGATTCACATATGCTTTTCACAGGCCTGGCAGGACTTTGACACTTAGGTATTCCTTCTTGTTTCAACATGAGTAGTTCAAAATGAGAATGGCTAGAAGTTAAATATGAGACATTGGGGTAGTTTTTTAAAGATCCTCATATCTGGCCACAATTTCATGAGCTGTATCTAAATTGAAAATGCCAACACCTATTCTCTATGTAGCATGTGATCTGAGGGAAAATTTTCAGATTTGCAATGCCCTCAGACATGTCTTTAAGTTTCATAATACTTCCTATATTTCCCATGTTAGATGGGCTCAGAATTGGCAGTGTACATTTTCAGAAATCCAGAGATGTCAAGGGTCAGAGAAGATGTGTAACTGCCAGGATAGACAACATAAATTGCCAGGGGCCCAGTTCAAAATGAAAAATCTGGGGCTCTTAGTTAAAAATTACTAACATTCCATGCTAGAGATTACAGGTCGTGTAACTAACCATAGGGCTTGTGTGACTACATTGGTTACTTTCCTAGGAAGCCATCCCTGCTCCCTGCTTAACAAGAGACCAAAACACTTAGGTGATTCTCAAATTCAAACATTCCCTTGACTGAAAACCAGATGATTTAATGCTTATTATACCACAATCCCCCCTCTAATGGTTACACTGTAGGGTGCTGCAGAAAGAGAAAATAAAAGTCATCTAATGATGCTTTTAGCACCATTAGAGGACTTTACCAGTTTAGGTGATGATGTCCCAGAAGGACAGAGGAATGACCTTTTACCTCTCATCCCTTTTTCAAAAGAACACTATTTTCTTGGTATTCATTGACCTCTCCTGACAAAGTCCTGCATCGCCTTTGCCAAAATTAACAACCCATCTTGGCTTCTTGCCACTTCACATTTATTCATTAGTTCAGTGCATGACTGCTGCTCTCAACCCACACATTTGGGTCAGAGCCTTCCCTGCTTAATCTTTATTAAAAATACTTTGAAAATGAAATCCTTGGTTAGTAGAGAAAACATTGTAGATAGAACAGGGAATTGTGGGGTCTTGGCTTCCTCCCAGAACTGCCACCATCATACAATGTGATCTTTGACAGATTCATGGTAGCTGAGTGACTGTATTTGGTTTTTTGTTTATTTTATTTTATTTTATTTTTTGAGAAATAGGAAAACCAAAGAAAGCAGCTGTAACATTGGATGGGATATTGCCCAGCTCCAAAACTGAATACCTGGCTTGCCTTAAAGAAGAGGTGTGGTCTATGTCATTTCTCTGACCCTCAGTATCCTTCTCCCTCCCACCTATATATGCATCATACTCTGGAAATTATTTTTAGCAGAGAAATGCTATTCATATTACACAGAGATGCATGCTTAACAATATTCTGTCTGGTGCTGGCATTCCAACTTTGTCTACAAACAGAAACTTGCCTGACAGAAATCTGGAAAAAGCTAACAGACACAAGTAGAAAATAAAAATCACAGTAGTTTTACACATACATTTATTTTCTGGGGCAAGATAACTAATTTTGTTACCATTTTTCTATCTTGTTATTCTGGTACTATGGAGGCCCTAGATAAAAATGGAAGTTGTGGGAAAAGGAAGAAGCTGGCTCTGAATTTATTTTTTCCAGGGCTTATGGGGAGCGCCACTCTTTTCCTTGAAAAGGAGTTGTAGGGAATCTATGTTTCTAATTCTACATCAGGTATAACTATAGCCTGTTCAAAATTTCCCTCTTTGCCATAGCACTGTGACAGCAGGGAGCTGCACCTATGCAAACCCGCTTGGACCTTGGCTTGGTGGTGTAGCTTCAGCCCAAGTCTGGGACTGGGAACTTATCCATTCAATTCCATGGCTGCTTCTATCTACCTGACTTGCCTCCCAGGCAGGCTGTAGCCCTGCCTAAATCAGGCTTTCTCGACATTTGTATAAGGAGACAGAGTAGGGAAGAGAAGTTATTTCTTCAGCCCTGGCTTTTATCTGTGTCTGCCTGCCTGCATACTGTTCAAATTTGGCTGCCAGCCTTATCTTAATCATAGCCAGTTGACTCTCTTAATCTGATTTCAGAAGCTTCTCAGGCATAGCCTGATGTCCTATATTGACTTTGGCCCTTGGCTCTGGGGCATGGGAGACCTGAAGTCATAGGAATCTAGATGGGCTACCAAAGGCTTCAAACTGGTCAACTGTCAGTTCATTTCAACATACACTTACTCACTCAATCACTCTGTGCCAGGCCAGCACCAAAAACTGGGGGGAAATGAACTGAGGCCTAGTCTCTGCCTTCCAGAAGCTCACACCCTGTTAATATATGAATCCAGAAGAGTAAGCACATGGTTTCACTATAGTGCAATTAAAGATAGAGTGGAGATGAGAATGGATGTCTTAAAAGCACTGAGGAGGAACATTTAACCCAGCTTAGGGGCATCAGAGAAGTCTTTCTGTAGGAGGGGTCACCAGCTAGAGTTAAAAGGAGTTAGTGTGAAAACAGTAAGAAATAAATGCCAAAGAAAGAACTGCAAGAGCAAAGGCAAGAGAGTATCTAACAGCAATCTATTCCCAGGAAACTATGAGTCAGGATAACTAAACCTTAGAGAGCCAGGCTTAGAGTGGTGGAGATAAGGCTGGAAACCTCCTTAGAGCTTGACATATTTATATCCTACAGTTAATGGGGAGCCAGTTAGCATTTTTTGTATAAGGAAGGTTTTTCAGTTGATGAATGAATAAACAAATCTATGTAACACCTTTACTTAAAAAATGTTCTATGTTTTCCAGAAGTCTATGGAATAAAGCCTGGATTCACTGGATTGGTTCTACACAAACCACTCTAATCTAAACTTCTCAAGTCACTCTTTCCTATAACCACACAAAACTCACTCTTAGCCACTCTTCATTTCAAGCCCATACCATTCCTTATTTCCATATTCCTTTTCTCTTTCCTTTCTCTGCTGAGCTCAATCATTCTTTGAGAACAAAGACAATTATCGTTTTCTCTGAAAAGATCTCCCTGACCTCTAGTCACTTCCCATAGCACTTTGTTCATGTCTTATAGCTTTTATCACACAGTGTTGTAATGTCTCTATTTATTCCAGTATTTTCCACTTGATTTGAATTGCTTGGAAGCAAAAAAGATGCTTTATATATTTGTACATTCCCAAACTTCACATAGTCAACGCTCAGTACATGTTATTAAAAAGAGTGTACAGATTAACTTATTAAACTAGAAACTAGGCAACAGGTTACTTTAGTCATTTTGGCACTGGCGAAGTTTGTTATCAAGTGGGATGTAGTAGAAAGAGGACCTATCATGGGTGATGGGGAGTAGGAAGTGAGATATGACTTGGAATTCCAACCCATATGCTACTGTTGACTTACTACAGTTATCCTTTTCTATCCTGGGCCTTGAAGTCTCAAGCTATCTATTAAACCAATTTATCTTCTAAGAGATCAACAATCTTTTTCTCATCCCAGATATAATTCTCCAGAATTATGTCAGTCATATGGTCCATACTCCTACCCTTAGAGATGTACAGAGGCTAAGTCAAATGAGTATAAAGCACTTGAGTCCATAAGAGGAAACACCAAGTCTGTATGATGGATGAAAACTAAAAAAGGTATCTAAGAAATATTTCAGACCTCCTCATCCAGAATGAAAACACAGAATTCTTCTCTAATTTGTGCAGCCAAAGAATGGGAAAGTAGGAAGACCACAGAGACACTTTGGGTTTCATTAATTTGATTTTGCCTAGTCCATGAACACCCATACATAAAAAGATATCACAGAGTGAGATTTATAAGTTAAACACCAAAAGATAAGCTCAAAAGAATTCATTCCTTTCTATCTTTCATATCCCAAAATATCTTCTGTCTCATATTCTGCAGTCTAGGAAAGTAGGTGTTTTCCTGGATTTTGATATGAAACCAAAGTCAAAACATCACAAGCCAAGCAATAAAAAGTGTCTGTGTGTGTGTGCATGCGTATGTGTATGAATTAAATATATTATAAGAATCTTTCCTATCTGGCTGGAAGAAAAGGAGAAAGCTTAACAACATTTACAAAAATTATGGCTAATAGAATGAATTATGCAGTACTTAACTTGCATATTTTTAATTTAATGTGAGGATAGAGCCTGGGTTTGTTTCTCACTCAGTTCCATTAGTCAAAGTTCTATAACCTTCTCTTATTTCCTCTTCTGAGAATGGAAACTACTGGGTTGGCTAACTTCACCATTCATGGCAAGTCTATTGCCATGGACACTGATAACTTTCTTTGATTCTCTTATCATACATGCAATTGCAATTTTGTATGAGCCATTTGATTAATGCACATATGACTAATAATATATATGAATATATTTGTATGACTATTTAATTAATTTATATCTATAATACAAAATTGTTGCTGAGAAGTGGCTACCCTCCCCAGCCAGAGACTATACTTTCCAGCTCTCCTAACATCTTGGGAAAAGGAGAATGGCATATGATAAGTTCTTTTTTATTATTATTATCTGTTTATTGTTTGGGATTCATTGACAGTACAAAGAATTAGATTACACTGATTGTATTTGTTAGATGAAGTCCCTCTTCTAATTGTGTCCTGTCACCAAGATGTGTGCCTTACACCATGATCCCCCATCCCTCTCTCTCCTCCACTCTTCCCATTTGCTCATTCCCCTGCCCCCCAACCCCTTTGTTTTAGCTCATCTATTGCCTCCATATTAGAATTGAGGACACTGGATTCTTGCCTCTCCATTCTTGTGATGCTTTACTAAGAAGAATATGTTCCAGCCCCATCCAGGTTAATACAAAAGATGTAAAGTTTCCATTTTTTTTTGAGTGGCTGAATAGTATTCCATGGTATAAATATACCACAGCTTGTTAATACATTCTTGGGTTGGTGGGCATTTAGGCTGTTTCCACGTTTTGATGATTGTAAATTGAGCTGCGATAAATATTCCAGTGCAAATGTTATTATGATAAGGGATGTTTTTTGTTCTGAGTAGATGCCTAGAAAAGGGATTGCAGGATCAAATGGGAAGTCTACTTTGAGTTCTTTGAGGATTCTCCATACTTCCTTCCAAAAAGGTTATATTAGTTTGCAGTCCCACCGGCAATGTAAAAGTGTTCCCTTCTCTCCACAGCCATACCAACATCTGCAGCTTTGAGACTTTGTGATGTGAGCCATTCTCACTGGGGTTAGGTGATATCTCAGGGTAGTTTTGATATGCATTTATTTGATGATTAGGGATGATAAGCATTTTTTCATGTTTGTTAACCATTCATCTATCTTTTTAGAGAAGGTTCTATTCATGTCTGTCGCCAAGTGATATATGGGACTGTTGGGTCTTTTTTTGATGACTGAGTTCTCTGTAGATCCTGCTTATCAAGCTTTTGTCTGATTCATGATATGCAAATAACTTTTCCCATTCTGAAAGTTGTCGATTTGCTTTAGTTGCTGTTTCCTTAGCTGTACAGAAAGAAGCTTTTCAGTTTAATGAAGTCCCATTTGTTTATTTTTGTTGTTACAATTGCCATGGAAGTCTTCTTCATAAAATCTTTCAACAGGTCAATATCTTCAAGTGTTTGCCCCACATTTTTTCAGAGATTTTGATTGACTTTTGTCTTACGTTTAAATCTTTTATCCATCTTGAATAAATTTTTATAAGTGGTGCTAGGTGAGGGTCCAGTTTCACTCATTTACATGTGGTTAGCCCATTCTCCCAGCACCCATTATTGAATAGGGATTCTTTTCCCCAGTTTATGTTCTTGTTTGGTTTATCAAAGATCAGGTAGCTGTAAGAGGTTAAATTCATCTCATGTTTTTCTATTAATCACCAAATGTCAATGTCTCTATTTTTGTGCCAATACCATGCTGTTTTAATCACTACAGACTTGTAGTATAGCAGAAATTCTGGTAGGGTGATAACTCATTGTTTTTATTAGTGATAATTTCCATGGCTATTTGGGGTTTCTTCTGGTTCCACACAAAATGGAAAATTGTTTTTTTCCAAAACTTGAAAGTATGATGATGGTATTTTAATGGGGATTACATAAATCTTAGATTGCTTTGAGTAGTATAGACATTTTCACGATGTTGATTCTTCCCAACCAAGAGCATGGTATGTTCTTCCATTTGTTAATATCTTCTGCTGTTTCTTTTCTTAGGATTTCACAATTTTTATTGTAGAGATTTTTCAACTCTTGTATATTCCTAGGTATTTCATTGTTTTTGAAGCTACTGTGAAGGGGATTGTGTCCTTCATTAGCTTCTCATCTTGGCTGTTATTGGCATATACAAAGGCTACTTACTGATTTGTGGACATTGATTTTATATCCTGAGATATTCTGTATTTTATGATCACTTCCAGGAGTCTTAAGGTTGAGTCTTTGGGGTTCTCTAAATATAATAACATATCATTGACAAAGGGAGAGTTTGACCTCCTCTGCACCTATTTGGATGCCGTTTATTTCCATCTCTTGCATGATTGCACTGGTTAGAACTTTCAGGACTAGGTTGAACAGCAGTGGCAATAGAGGACAACCTTGACTGGTTCCAGTTCTAAGTGGAAAAGCTTTCAGTTTTTACTCCATTCAGTATAATATTAGCTGTGGGGTTTTTGTAGATGACTTCAATCAGATTAAGAAATGTGCCACCTATGCCTAAATTCTTAAGTGTTCTAATTAGAAAAGGATGATGAATTTTATTAAATGCTTTTTCTGCATCTATTGAGAGGATCACATGGTCTTTGTTTTGGCTTCTGCTGATATGGTGAATTATATTTATGGACTTTCATATGTTAAACCAGCCTTGCATCCCTGGAATGAAATCTACTGGATTGTGATAAATATTTTTTTAATGTGTAGCTGTACTCTATTGGCTAGGATTTTACTGAGAAATTTTCATCTATATTCATTATTGAAATTGATCTGAAATTCTCTTTTTTAGTTGAGTCTTTCCTGGTTTTG
Organism: Perodicticus potto; assembly: GCA_963574655.1. Classification (NCBI taxonomy): domain Eukaryota; kingdom Metazoa; phylum Chordata; class Mammalia; order Primates; family Lorisidae; genus Perodicticus; species Perodicticus potto. The sequence continues at coordinate 760 of CAUYRH010125531.1, read as the reverse complement.
GTATCAGGGTGATGTTTGCTTTACAGAACGTGTTGAGGAAGATTCCTTCCTTCTCACATTTTTGGAATAATTTCTGCAGTATGGGAATAAGCTCTTCTTTGAAAGTTTGATAGAATTCTGGTATGATAGCATCTGGACCAGGACCAGGATATATATTTTTTTTTAATTGGGGGATTTGTATTGTTTCTTCGATGTCAGTTCTTGAAATTGGTCTGTTCAAGAGATCTATTTCATCTTGATTAAGTCTAGGTAGAGTGTGTGATTACAGGTATTGATCCATTTCCTCCATATTGTCTAATTTCTGGGCACAGAGGTCCTTGTAGTACTCAAGAAACGATCTCTTACATCCCTGTCACATCTGTTCTTATTTCCCCTTTATCATTTTTGATTGAGTTGTTTAGTGATTTTAGTTTTCTGTTTCTAGTTAATCTGACCAAAGTTTCATTGATTTAATTTATTTTCATGAAAAACTAACTTTTTGCTTTATTAATTTTCTGGATGACTCTTTTCTTTTCAATATGATTAATCTCTGATTTAGTTTTTGTTACTTCTTTTATTCTCTTGGTTTTGGGATTAGACTTATTTTCTTTTTCCAATTCCATAAGATGGTTCATGAGTTTGTTGATGTGCTCTCTTTGTGTTTTTTGATTGTAGGCAAATAATGAAATATATTTCCCTCTTAAAACTGCTTTTGTTTTATCAAAGAGATTTTGGAGACTTGAGCCTTCTTTATTGTTATGTTTTAGAAATTAACAATTTT
>CAUYRH010125528.1:0-14096 GCA_963574655.1 Perodicticus potto | reverse complement strand
TATTTATTTATTTATTTATTTATTTGAGACAGAGCCTCAAGCTGTCACCCTGGATAGAGTGCTGTGGCATCACAGCTCACAGCAACCTCCAATTCCTGGGCTCAAGCGAGTCTCCTGCCTCCGCCTCCCAAGTAGCTGGGATTACATGCTCCCGCCACAATGCCTGGCTATTTTTTGGTTGCAGCTGTCATTGTTTGGCGGGCCTGGGCTGGATTCGAACCTGCTAGCTCAGGTGTACGTGGCTGGCACCTTAGCCGCTTGAGCCACAGGCGCCGAGCCAAGGCTTTGAATTTATATTGCTGAATTGTCCCCAGGAACATAGTATGCTTACTTCAAAGTGTCTATTTCTTAGAATTCTTGGAAATTAATCATTCAGAAGAGTCTTCCACAGCATGCTTCTTTTTTTTTTTTTTGAGACAGAGCCTCAAGCTGTCACCCTGGAGAGAGTGCCTTGGCATCACAGCTCACAGCAACCTCCAATTCCTGGGCTCAAGCGAGTCCCTTGCCTCCGCCTCCCAAGTAGCTGGGACTATAGGCGCCTGCCACAATGCCCGGCCATTTTTTGGTTGCAGCCATCATTGTTGTTTGGCAAGCCCGGGCTGGATTCGAACCCGCCAGCTCAGGTGTACGTGGCTGGCGCCTTAGCCCATTGAGCCACAGGCGCTGAGCCTCTTTTTTTTTTAATGACCCAGAGCTTCTGTTCATTGCCTGGAATAAAAGAAAGACAGCTAGAGATGATAAGTGATGGTGGCGGGGGTTAATGTGGGAGGGTTGGGACCAATAGCAGAAGGGTGAGTTTGGAGGCCATTTCTTTACTCTGTCTCCAACCTATCCTCAGCCATACTCCTCTAAAGACGAGACTATTCCTTAATACTTAAAGAGCATGTGCACTCTTAAAAAGAATATCATAATTTTTGATTTGGAAGATAATTTGGTCTTGTCATCATGGAAGGTACAGAAAAGAATGACATTTGTATATTTATCCAAAAGGGAATGCAGGTTTTTAAAAAAAAAATGTGGAGAAATACTGTCTGAATCCGGACCTTCAATTCAGATAGAGACACTAAAACCAGGCAGTGGGAGGGATTTCTGTATGGCCTCAGAGCAAACTGATAATTGAGTTGGAGCCAGAAGTGAAGGTTCTTGACTTCCTATGCAGTGCTCCTTCATCAGGGTAGGACAGCCATGTGTCAGGAGAGGTGAGAAAACAGACATAAGAGTCACTTTGGACTGATAGCCAGGCTTTCTTCTAGGACCCGTGAGCCACACTGTGCCCCTCCTGGACGAAGCCCAGGTGTCCCTGTCATGGTAGTTCGCTTCTGCTTAATCATCTCCACCTGTGAATGGAAGCCATCAAATGGTGTCTGTGCCTGAATGTTCCTGTCCTCTGGATGTCTCATCTTCATAGCTCACCAGTCAAGTGTCACTTCCTCAGGGAAGCCTTTCTTGACTGCCAAGACAATTTAGGACTCCCTAGTGCATTGTTAAGCTCCTCTTCAATACCCTTGCAACAACTGTGATTTTATTTGTTCTGTATTTAATATGTCTCTCTCTGACTAGACTGTAAGCTCTGTGAAAATAGGAACTTTATCTACTGTCCGTTGCTCCTGGCACATTCTAATCCTTAATAAATTTTTTTTTTCTTTTTTTTTGAGACAGAGTGTCAAGCTGCCGCCCTGGGTAGAGTGCTGTGGCATCGCAGCTCACAGCAACCTCAAACTCTTGGGCTTAAGCAATTCTGTTGCCTCAGACTCCCAAGTAGCTGGGACTACAGGCACAATGCCTGGCTATTTTTTGTTGTTGTTGTTGCAGTTGTCATTGTTGTTTTAGCTAGCATGGGCTGGGTTTGAACTGCCAGCCTCGGTGTATGTGGCTGGTGTCCTATCCACTGAGCTACAGGCGCCGCCCTTAATAAATGTCTAAATATTTGGATAGATGCTAATGAATGAATTAGATGTGTGTTTGGGCTGCTGGCAGTGTTGTTTTTGATTGCCTGCAGAACCAGGAGAAGAAGCCTCCCTTATTGCCTAGGGCATTGACGGAAGAAAGAAACCAGCTGATCCAGAGAGTATGGTCGGCTTGGCTGGGTGCCTGATGGCGGTCTCCTGGGCCATGGGGTCAGCAACCACATCCAACCAAGCATTGATTCCTGTCTTGCCAGAATCAGCCTGGGCAGTTGTTAGAGAGGAACCTCCTTGAATCATTCTGGGGAAGAGAATTCAAGGTCAGGGGTTTTGGAGGGGAGAGAACAGCAACCTGGGTCACGGACAGCTGGTCTTCACACTCGATGGTCGCTTGCGGCTACGGATGTCAGGTCTGCTGGTGGCTGGCTGGGCTCCAGAGCAGCGCAGTTCTGAGGTCCTGCCCCTCAGCGGGTTTCCCTCCTCCCTCGCTCCCTACTGCCTCCCGCTTGCAGCATCGTCTGCGAAGAAAGGAATGTGCTGCACTTGGGCGCACTGTCCCGGCCGAGCGGCAGCACCTGGCGCGAGCTCTGGACCGCCAGGGTCCGCCGTCTGGCGCTGCGCCACGTGCTTTGGTCCGCGCTGATGTCAAGTGGGTGTGGGCTCTTCCGAAAGGCCGGGCTCGGACGAGGACCGCGCGCGATGCACCGCTGGCGCCCTGAGGCCCCGGCGCTCTCTGCCGCCCAGCGTCACTGACCGGTGGCCAGCCCGGGCTCGCGGAGCCGGCGCATGGAGCCGCGGCGCTGCCCACCTCCGGACGCGTGCCCCGCCGCCCTGGGGAGGTGGCGGGGGCTGCCAAGGGGGGCCTGCAGGTGTGTGCGCGCGTTGTAACTTTTGGGGTTTGCGGGATGTCGGGCTTGCAGGGAACAGGGTGCACAGGCTTCTTTGGGGGGCGCTTTGTGTCTTGGGAGCCGGCGTGCCGTCGCCGGCCACTGGAGTTTCTGTGGGAGGATTCATTGAGCCGGCGACTGGCTTTGGGTTACTCATCGGGAAGGGCGTAAGGGAGCTGCCTTGTTGTTTTAAGAATCCGGTCTCCAAGTACAGACAGCGTTCATGGTAACAGGATTCTCTATCAGCAGACCGCGCGGCTCCTGAAATCAACTGTGTTTGGGGGCCCTACGGCCGGGAGGTATTGGGCTGCGGTGACAGCAGCTGGCCAGCAGTGGGAGGGGGTGGGGACGGAGAGGTAGGCAAAGGCGACCTAGCCAAGTGTTCCAAACTGCGCACTGGGGCGCCTGCTACCTCCCTTGGGAGCCTCTCCACCCATACTTGCGGGAGCTGGCTGAGGAAGAGAGAGGTAAAGGGTCAGCTTCTGGCCTGTGACAGCTCTGGTTTCAGACACACCTTCCCAGAGGAATGCGGAGGCTTTGTTTCAGGCTCCCATCCCAGCCCTGAGCCCTGAAGCCTGCAGACATGGGGCTGGGGTTCCGGTGCTATTACTCATCTTTTATGGCAACCCGGCAAGTTAATAATTAATGTGTCTAGGCTGGAGAAAGGGAATGTGGAAATGGGATTGGTGGTTGCAGCCCTCCCCCCCACCTTTCCTTTTTGGCTTTGGCATGGAGATTTATGCTTAAGATATTGCAGTCTATTTCCAGAGAGGTTGCAGGCCTTCCCCCAGGGACCAGCACTTGGGGAAGGGATCCCTTTCCCAGTCTGACAGCCCTGTCTTTGGAGGGTGGGGCAGAAAGGGAGCACCCCTCAGTTTTTATCTATCTGGAACCAGCTTGTACCTTTCCTCCTTGGCCTTGCAAAAGGAACCTCACTCTGGTCCCCTGCATCAGGGCAACTTCCCGATGAAGCTCTTTCTGACCAGGTGTGTGACACCCAGGCCTCTCAGCAGGCAGAGTCAGAAGCAGCTTGAAAATCATTGCCCTGTGCCAATCTCAAAGCCTGAAAACCTCCTCACAGGTTCCACAAGTGCCCTTGGGTGTATTTTCTCTCTCCTCTTTGTAGGACTGTGGGAAGAGGCAAAACTGTCAGTGGGTTACCTGGCCTGTCTCTCTCAAGGCCCTACAGGAGAGGAATATGGGGGTCCAGGTGGGGAATTGTGTGTCGGGGTGAAGCTCCTCACTCAGGCACTTTCAATTCCCCTCTCTTGTCAGACACCACTGGATCTAAGACAGGGTGTGCTGTGTGTGTGCTGGGTCATTTCTGGGTGGGGCCCTAACAAATCGGAATGGAAAGACCCAGGCCTTAAATAGAAGGCTGTGGATGAGGCTGGGCTTTGGGGAGGTGGGATGGATGGGCGCTGGCTGACCACTGACCTGAGGAGATTTTGCTCCAGGTGAGGCCTTAGGAACATTGCCAAACTCAGCCTTTCTGGTAGCATTGTACCTTACAGAGCAGGAAAGCTATTATCTCTTTGCCAGCTTAGAGTATTCAGTTCTAGAAACCAAAGGGTTGAAGGTCCTATAGAGTGTGAGGAGGAAGAAAATGAGCATGTCTTGGAAGCTGACATTTTGGGGAGTACAAGAGGGGCCTGGGCTGATGTAAGTGGGGGCAGTAGAGTGGGGGGGTGTGGGCTCATGGCAGGCCAGGAGTGCAGGAAAGGAGATTTTACTTCTGGGTATGGGCCGTGTGTGGTCGGTTCAGTGAGGTTCTCTGAGATAGGCTGCTGTGCTCCCCCCACATCCCTTGCCCCAATTTTCTGCCTCTTTCCTGAGTAGACTCAGCTTACTGTGTTCATCTGCCTCCCTGCATTGGTCTTCATTGGCTGGGCTGCCCTTGTGAGGCAGTGAGGGAGGGAGGGCCTGACTTCAGAGAGACTGCTGAGTCTGTTACCATGGGCTATTGGGGAATCCACGCCACCTGTCCTGACACCTGGGTTTGTGGTGTGTATACTCAGCAGCATCCTTCCCCCAGTACACTCAGCTCTTGCTTTTAGGCTGCCACCTTCTCCACCCTTGCCCTGAACTGCTGGCACTTTCCATGTTGAGGGTTTGGAGATGGCCCTGATTTGGAATAAGTTTTTTCCATTATTGAAAGTCTGCCCAACCCTGCCATCTAATGTTTGCTCACCTTTTGGCCTGCTGGCCATGGCTGAATATTCACTAATGGCCCAGTCACTGTCTGGGTGCTTCTGGAAAGAGTAGGTGGGCACTGTGAGTTGAGTGGGAGGGGCATCAGTGATTGTGGGGAAAGTGAGGCAGTTGTTAGAAAGGATGTGGGATTGTGGGGTGAGGGTGTCAGGGATAGAGGACTGAGTGGCGCTAGTTTAGATATTATCTGTGTCTTGCTCCAAATGTCTGCACTGGTTGGAGCAGGCTATGGTGAGTCCAGCCAGCAGCTGAGACCTTTGTCTTGGGGCTTGACTCACCCTGCTACATGAGAGAAGGGGCAATCTGTCTCTGCACCAGCTCTTTGCTTGTCTTCTCCCTCTTAAAAGAGGCACAGGGTTGATGGTGGTTACTGGGTTTCTTAGCAGCAGCTGTAGCAAGGAGCCTTTTCCAGGCATAGGTAGCAGGAGAAGCTAACCCTGGCTAAGAGAGGTTCTCTGAGACAGGCTACTGTGCTTCCCCTGATGGTCTGTTTTGAATGAGGCAAGTTCAGGAGAAAGATCCTGGTAGCCTTTGCAGTCTTGGTTTGCAAAAGCACAAAGTTCTTCTATGGGGATTTGTACTGTGTGGTGTAAGTAAAAGAGGCCCGTATTCCAGACCTATGCCCTGTGGGTACCCAAGAATGAGTGAAGAAGAAATACAGGATTAAGTGATGCAGATAGGGAGTGGCAGTTTATCTGGGGATTTGAGGTCAAACTCTGTCTTTGCCATTTACTAGTTTTATGTGCCTTAGCCTCTCTGAGTCTGTGTTTCTTTGTAAGTTTGTTAAATAGGGATAAGGATACTTACCCACCCATCCCCCCGCCCTTGATAGTTGTGAGGATTATTTGTAAAGGATTTAACACAGTGCTTACTGATTGGTAGCTATTATAGTTTATTAAGGGAACTAGAAGACCCTTGGATCATTAGCTGAGAAGTTTTATTATGAAGACAATAAGAATGTCAGAAATCCTGTTTTGTGCTGCTCCTTGAAGCTATACTTGGGCTTCCAGGGTCAGATTTAACTATCTTAGAAGGGTTTCATCTGACTTTTACATCAAATCTGCTTTCTAGCCTCACAGAGGCCTTAAAGACTCTGTGAATTCCTAACAGCAGGCACACAACACAGCTGAATTGGAAACATACAAACTTCTCTGGTATAGCCAGCATTCTGGAATGTTAGTCCTAAAATCAGCTAGATACTTGTCACTTCTTAGCTGTGTGTCTCTTGACAAGTTCTTTTATCTCTTTGAACCAGTGTCCCATGAGAATGATAAAACCTGTCTCATACAGTTATTCTCAGGACCAAATGGGGTAATGTATACCAAACTATCAGGTGGCATTATGTATTACTGATAGTTTACTATGTACCAGACACTGTTTTAAGTGCTTTCATGTATTCTCTCATTGAACTCTCAGAACAATTTATGATGTAGTTAATTATTATCCATAGTTTATTGATGAGGAAGTTGAGCTGTTATAAATTGTTGTTGTTGGATAGCGGACCCCTGTTGGAAGTCATACATCTGAAGACCTGTCTCCCAGAGTAGGGATAAATCAAATTTTCTATCTATTCTTACATCCCAGGCTAAATCTGGACATAAGTTTGTAAAAGGAGGGAAAGAGATCCTTACTGGCCAGTTGTTCTTTTGGTGCCACTCTCTGTCCCATCATCCATAAACTCTGGGGTTTATAGACATGGCCCCTTAGTGGCTTGTGTAGGACTATAACATCTTGCACTTACCCTGCCTAGTGATATCTTGTAAGAAAGAGGTTGTTAGTTTGGTCTGACTTTAGGCAGGGGATATATTTAGTCTAGAGGTGACCATTAGGGTCAGAGTTTTCAAGGTCCCATTTTTCCTTCTGATGTGTCTGGTTAGCTGTTTTGCCTCCTTCCCTCTGCTCCAAATGATCTGCCAGTGAGCAGAGGTCTGAAGTTTTCAATGTGTTAGAAAAAATTATTTTTTTTTTTTTTGAGACAAAGTCTCACTTTGTTGCCCTCAGTAGAGTGCTGTAGTGTCACAGCTCACAGCAACCTCAAACTCTTGGGCTCAAGCGAGTCTCTTGCCTCAGCCTCCCCCACAGCTGGGACTATAGGTGCCCACCCCAATGCCTCACTTTTGGCTTTTTTTTTTTTTTAAGAGATGGGATCTTGCTCTTGCTCAGGCTCAGGCAGTCCATCCACCTTGGCTTCCCATAGTGCTAGGATTACAGGTGTGAGCCTACAGGTGTGAGCCACTGTGCCTGGCCTCTTAGAAAAAAATTTTAAAGGAAGAAACAAAATATCCTAAAAATTAAGGGCTCTTGGTGGTTTTTCAAACATGGGTCATGCTCATTAACAGAGAGTTATGGTCACAGCCCCAAACTCATTCTCATTACTTTTTGAAGTATGTTTATAAGATAAGAAAAAGGCTGGAGATTTGCGTATTGTTTTCTGTTTTTATGACAAGAACAATAAGGTGTGACACCAATAATGGAACACAGATTTGGTTTGGAATAAAGAGTGAAAAGCCATGAGTGGGGTTCCAGGCAGGCTCAGGAGATTCCTGAGCTTTGGTTAGTAGAGAAAGGATTTTCACAGCATGGGCCTGATCATCTTGCTCCCACAGCAGTCTGGTAGTGGCGTTGAGTGGGTCGAATTCCTGTCATTTTACTGGAATATGGAGTGACTTGCCTGAAGTCAGATAGCCAATGGCAGAGATTGGACTCCAAGTCTCTGACTTTCTGACTCAGAAAGGATAATAAAATTATTATCTTTATGATAATTTTAATCTTCCTATTATGTATACATTATAGAAGATTTAAGATATTATAGTACAAAGGAAGACAGAAGGGAGAATTATGGACCAGGTGCCAGAGACAACCACTGTTGTAGATGTAAATTTTGGTAGATTTCAAAAAACTTTTTTTTTTTTTTTTTTTAGAGACAGAGTCTTACTTTGTCGCCCTCGGTAGAGTGCCGTGGCATCACAGATCCCAGCAACCTCCAGCTCTTGGACTTAGGCGGTTCTCTTGCCTCAGCCTCCTGAGCAGCTGGGACTATAGGTGCCTACCATAACGTCTGGCTATTTTTTTGTTGCAGTTTTGCTGGGGTGGGCTTGAACCTGCCACTCTCGGTATATGGGGGCGGCGCCCTACTCACTAAGCCATAGGCGCGACCCTAAAATCTTTTTTTTTTTTTGAGACAGAGCCTCAAGCTGTCACCCTGGGTAGAGTGCCATGGCATCACAGCTCACAGCAACCTCCAATTCCTGGGCTCAAGCACGTCTTGCCTCCTCCTCCCAAGTAGCTGGGACTACAGGCGCCCACCACAACGCCCGGCCATTTTTTGGTTGCAGCCATCATTGTTGTTTGGCGGCCCGGGCTGGATTCGAACCGCCAGCTCAGGTGTACGTGGCTGGCACCTTAGCCTGTTGAGCCACAGGCACCGAACCAGTAGATTAGCTTTTAAATTAGAATGTTGTTCATTGTTTATGAGTCATGAGTTCTGCCAATTATTCCTTAAGATAAGAGTTAACATGGACTTCACTTTGAACTTAAAGGTATACAATTATAATGTTGGACATGGAAGAACAGAACAGTCTGGGAGAGGCTACTCTCACTGTTCTCCAGAATCACCAGCCTTCTGACAAATAAAGTTTGGTGGACCTATCTCCGTCTCTGCATATTGACTGATGATGACAAGCAGCTGGACCCTCTTCGTCCACTAAACTCTGGGCTGCCCTTCAAAATGAGAGATCCCGCTGAGTTAACGACAGTGGAGAGAAGCATGGTGCTAACTTAGTCTAAAAGTCTGCTGTTTTCTCAGATATCTTTCACTTCATCTTTTTTGGGGGGTAGGTGGAAAGATCTTGAATAATTTATAATTTATTTTCTTAATTCACATGCAATAAAAGTGACCTTTTTTTTGGTTTACAGTTCCATGATGTTTAACACATGTGGAGATGTGTTACCTACCCCTCGAACCAGGACAAAGGACAGTCCCACCACTCTAAAAAACTCTCTTTTCCTATCTCTTTACAATAACCCTCCTCCTACCCTTAACCCTTGGCAACCTCTGATCTCTTTATCATTATAATTTTGTCTTTTTGAGAATGTCACAGGCTATACAGAACATAGCATTTGACACGGCTTCCTCCACTCTGCATGATGCCTTTGAGATTCATCTGATTCTCACTTTGCCTTGGTGATCTGCACAGCCCTGTCCCTGCAGGACTAGGGGGCACATCTGCATGGATCCCAGAGCTGGGTATGTGTGTCGGGATCCTGCACCCTGTGAGAAGACTGGCCACCCTGTGTGCCAGAGGAGGGCATTGGAGGCAGGCGAAAGGGGGCCAAGTGGATTAAAAAAAAAAAAAAAAAGTCTGGCAGGCCTGCTCAGTAAATGTTAGCAGGTTTGAACCTTTCCTAATAAGGGCAATCAAAATAAGTTATTATGCTAAAAAGAGAAGTAAACCCAGAGCCCCGTGCTAATTTGCGGCTATTGAGAGATGTTAGGGCTGCTCCATTTTGAGTACTGCCTCCGTTTCCGTGCACTCCCCCTTCACCTGTCATCCTCACTCTTTCTCCTCCCTGCCTCCCCCCAGGGGTGGCTCCTTCTCAGTCCACCTCATCTCCCCTGAGTCATTAGTGTCCTTGGCTGCCCAGCCCCCACCCTCCTCTCTGGTCTCTCCACACCCCTTTCTCAAGGGAGGCCAGCTAGACCTGTGGCTTTAAATACCACCTGGATGTTGGTGACACTTTCATTTTCATCTCCAGCCTGGATCCACACAGTGGGGGCTGGGGCTGCACTCCACAGAGCCAACGGCTGGGTTTCCAGGGTTCAGGAGAGCCAGCTGTGCTCATGGAGGGATATTTACACTACAAAGACTATGGAATGCTGCAAGTCAGGGTCCCTCACCCCAAAGCCACTTGCCGGACGTCTAGCAGCACAGCCCATCTGCCTTCTTGGCATTTCCATTTGGAGGTAACAAGCATGTCAGATGGAACGTGTTGAAAGCTAACCTGTGGTTCCATCATCCCCTCCCCAAATCGACTGCTTTTCCGTAGCAAGAAGTAAGAACTTCATTTTTCTAAGGGCTCAGGCCAAACCCCGGTGCAGTCCTTCTTAACTCCCTCCCTGCCTCCGCCCAACACCAGCAAATCCTATCGACTCTCCTTCAGCACAGACTCAGCAGCTGACCACTTCTCACCCTCCACACACCTCGCGGCCACCACCACCACCACCACCACCACTGATCTCATTGGAATGACTGCAAAGAACGGCCTCTGCCTTTTCTATCTATCCACCCACCCCTACCCTGGCAGCCAGAGCTTCCTTGTTAAAAAAGCAGTTTTTAAATTGAGGTAAAAGTCATATAACATAGAAGTCAGCATGCCAACCACTGTCAAGTGTACAATTCAGTGCTTTTTGCTATATTCACTAAGTTGTGCAACCTGGACTACCTCTATCCAGTTTCAAAACATCTTCATCACCCCCAAATGAAACTGTATCCATAAAGCAGTCACAACCCCTGCCCCTCCTCCAGCCCCTGCCAACCACTAATCTGCTTTCTGTCTGCACGGACTGGCCTCTTCTGGGCATTTCCAATGGCATGGTAAGATGAGTGGTCTTTTGTCACTCAGCACAATACTGACTGTTGAGGTCCATCTCTGTTGCAGCCCACGTCAGTACTTCTTTCCTGTAACAGCCAAGCTGCAGTCTGCTGTGTGGAAACATCACATTTTTTTTCACCTATTCAGCAGCTGATAGACATCTGCATTGTTTCCAGAGCATTCTTTTGAAACTTCACATATATCACATTGCTGCCTGCTGGTTCCCGCTGGGTCCCCTCAGGTGGCTTCCTGTCTCACTCTGAGAGCAGCCCTCACCCCAGCCCCCCTCTCTGACCCTGGTCTCCTCACCCATCCCACACACAGGCACAGGCCTGCTCCTGCCCCTGAGGCCCTGCCTCTGCTGGTCCCTCTGCCTGGAATGCTCTTCCACCAGATACACACAGGGCTCACGCCCTTGCCTCACTGAGTCTCAGGATGTCCTCAGACGTACTCTTATCAGGGAGGCCTCTTCTGCTGTCCTTCCACTCCCTAGCACTCCCTCCACCCCTGACCCGGCTGGATCGTCCTCCATGGCTCTGTACCTTAAACGTTAAGTTCCAAATTGTGGACTTTGTTGTGCTCCCAGATGGATAAATCGTTCCTAGAATGGCATCTGGCACCTAGTACGTGCTCAACAAATAATTGCTGCATAAACGGATGAACTCCCAGGGCATCTGTTTCTTCTTTCTGAGCTGGCCCCATTACTCTGCCTTTGTACCTAGCCCCCAGGTATCTTTTCCTGTGCTCTGTGACCTTCCGTAAAAGGTTTCCTCTCTGAGCCTCATTTTGCTCATGAGATATCACCTACCTGCTGACACTAGCGCTTGTCAGGACCAAGGAAGGGAAAACAGTGCTCTGCACCTTCTAACCCGGGATGTAAACATCTAACAACCTGGATGCTAAAAAGTCTTCTCACTCTCAATTCCTTTTAACGAATTCCCTTCTAACAGATGGAGAAACTGAGGCCTGGAGAGGGAACAGGGAGGGTCTGCCCTAAGTCTTCATGTACAAAGGAGCAGCACAGCCATGACATTTTGCCCTGCCATGAAACGTCCTGCCCTATTGCCCCCTCCTCGGTAGCCCACCCTCACCACAGCTGCCCAGCAGGACTCGGTGGCTCCTGCTACTCGATGAGGATATTTCATAGCTCATAATTGTGATGATGGGGTGACACATATGGGCACAACTCCTAGCTGAGCTGTGCCTAGCCTACCCTTCAGGGCAGGGGAAATAAGACACACTGCTTATTACTGTCAGGGGTATCACAGGGGGTGGCGGTCAATGGGGGTGGGAGGAAGACACCACATTCTAGGGTGAAAAGGCATCTGCGGTGAAGGGGTACCTGGGAGGGCACGAGCCAGCCAAGAGGTGTTGGAGGAACAAGGACAGAGGGTTAATTTGCGAGCTCTGCTCCTGATTCCCAAGGCGGGGGTCTTCAGGAAAACCAGCTGCTGCTTTTAGGGAGCATGACTCCAGGGCTAAAATGATTCCACTATTTCCCATGGTGCCAAGCCTGTTCACAAGCTTGAGTGGTGGTGGTGGGTGTGGGAAGGAGACTACCAGGGAAGTGGGTGAAAGGAGAAAATTCCCCAAATCCAACATAAAAAATGAACTCCAGTCACCAGAGGGGACTCAGGGCTGAGAGCCATGGGATTGGGGTGGGAGGTGGGAGGTGGGAGGAAAGGGGCTAAGGGGCTGGCACTGCAGCTGCCAAATAGGCCCTGCTTCACACCCCCTGCCAGGGCCATGGCTTGGTGTAAATAGCATGCTAATTAGATTTACGATAGCACTAAATTAGGAGGTATCTGAATCATGGCAGAGGACACCCTCTGGTCCTCAGGGAGGCTGGAGCTTAGCATGCTGGGAGGAATCACACCATGGGATGCAGCTGTGGACAGAAAAATCTTAATAATCATCATCATCATAATAAGAGCCTCAGCAAAGGCAACTGGGGAGAAATTAATGGGAAAAGGCTCAGACAGGGCTGTCCTGCACCTCCCACCCCCACCTGCCCCCAGCTTCCCTTCCAGAAGGGCTTTGCTTTGAAGTCAACAGATATTTTCCTGGAGAGCCTAAATCTTAGGGGAGGAACCACAGAAACTGTGAGACAACTGAGGCCTCGCAAACAGACCGCTGCCTGCTGTAGGGCAGGAGTGGGGGGACAGAGATGCAGAGAGATGCTCACCAGGCACCCTGGGCCCTGGTTGTTTGGACACTGCTTTGGGTGGACACTTAACCCTCCTACAGGGTCAGAATCAGTGGAGATTCTTTCAGAAATAAGGGCCGCAGGATGGTCCCTCTCCCCTGGCCTAGGGCATGGGGTCAGGTAATGTGCCCCTTCGCTTCTCTGCATAGCTTGCCTGGGTTCTCCCTAGACAGGGCCCTCACCCCTTATCTCTTCTCTAATTGACTTCATTGAAAAAAAAAATCACAAGCTGGATAAGCGGTACAGAATGTTGAGGGCATTCCATCCACTTCCTTTTTCCAGCCAGATCCCAGTTGTCTCCTTCAGGGAGGAGAAGGAAAGGTCTGGATAATGGGATAATCTAATATATCCACAGAGAATACAAAACCAACATATGCCCCAAGGGGCGCTGGCAGCCTGCCCTCCCTTTCTTCCCTATTTCTCTTCACTGCTTTTAGAGTTTGCCTTCTAATTACTTTTTTTGTTTTTTTTTTGAGACAGAGCCTCAAGCTGTTACCCTGGGTAGAGTGCTGTGATGTCACAGCTCACAGCAACCTTCAACTCCTCAGCTTAAGTGATTCTCTTGCCTCAGCCTCCAGAGTAGCTGGGACTACAGGTGCCTGCCACAAGGCCCCGCTATTTTTTGGTTATAGTTGTCGTTGTTTGGTGGGCTCGGGCTGGATTCAAACCTGCCACCTCTGGTGTATGTGGCTGGCACCTTAGCAGCTTGAGCAACAGGCGCCAAGCCTAATTACTTGAGAAATAGAAAAATGGAAGTTCATGCCTTGGGCATGAACAGTGATTACAGTTGCCCTAAACTTGGGTGGGGACATTCTATGTCAGCCATTCAGTAAAAGCCCAGTGAGGGGGCGGTGCCTGTGGCTCAAGGGAGTAGGGCACTGGGTTCAAAACCCAGCCCAACCAAACCGGAGAAAAAAAAAAAAAGCCCAGGGAGGGAGCTGGGGCAGGGTCACAGGTGAGGAGCAGTTTCTCATCATTTTGTGCCCTGGGCCCATCTGACGGTCTGGCAAAGCCCATGTATGACCCCATTCTCAGAGAAATTTTTTGTTGTTGTTGCAGTTTTTGGCCAGGGCTGGGTTTGAACCCACCACCTCCGGCATATGGGGCTGGTGCCCTACTCCTTTGAGCCACAGGTGCCACCCCAAAGAAATTTTTTTTTTTTTTTTTTTTTGAGACAGAGCCTCAAGCTGTCACCCTGGATAGAGTGCCGTGGCATCACAGCTCACAGCAACCTCCAATTCCTGGGCTCAAGCGAGTCTCTTGCCTCCGCCTCCCAAGTAGTTGGGACTACAGGCG
>CAUYRH010125527.1:0-51898 GCA_963574655.1 Perodicticus potto | reverse complement strand
GCCAAACAACAATGACGGCTGCAACCAAAAAATAGCAGGGCATTGTGGCGGGCGCCTGTAGTCCTGTAGTCCCAGCTACTTGGGAGGCAGAGGCAAGAGACTCGCTTGAGCCCAGGAGTTGGAGGTTGCTGTGAGCTGTGAAGCCACAGCACTCTATCCAGGGTGACAGCTTGAGGCTCCGTCTCAAATAAATAAATAAATAAATAAATAAATAAATAAAAATATCGTGTGCACTCTAGCCTGGCAACAGAGCAAGATCCTATCTCAAACAAACAAACAAACAAAAAATGTACACTATCCAGTTGATGGGCACACTTGCAACTTTGACTCAAACTGTACAAAAGCAATTCATACAACCAAAACATTTGCATCCCCTAATATTCTGAAACAAAAAATATTAAAATATGTAAGTTTAAAATACATAAAGCAAACATATAAAAATTAATATGTGAAAAAGAAAATAGAACAGGTTTAAGGCTAAAAAATATTATGAATCCTTTTTGTGACGAGATGGGATAAAGTTGATTTTTTGTGTGTCTGTGAATAAATTCCTGTTCCTCATTAATATTGTAAACTACAGCTTTGCAATCATTATTTGAGGAAAGACTGCCATTAGGAATGTCTGGGATGGAGGGGAAGAGGGAACTGTCTAAGACTAGCCACTGCTCTTTGTTCCCAACACAGAGGAAAGGTGCTGGCCGTGTGGTGCACATCTGCAATCTCCCTGAAGGCAGCTGCACCGAGAATGACGTCATTAACCTGGGGCTGCCCTTTGGAAAGGTCACTAATTACATCCTTATGAAGTCGACTAATCAGGTAGGTTTGGGCACTTTCACTCTGGTGTGTTCACCAGTGATCACACACTAGTGAAAGGGAATTATGTAGTTTTTTTTTTTTTTTTGATGTGTTTCAATCAGTTACAGCCAATCTTATTTATTTATTTGGAGACAAAGTTTCACTCTGTCACTCTGGGGTTGAGCGCCATGGTGTCATCATAGCTCACAGCAACCTCAAACTCTTGGGCTCAAGCGATCCTCCTGCGTCGGCTTCCCATGTAGCTGGGACTACAGGCACCTGCCACCATGCCTGGCTAGTTTTTCTATGTTTAATAGAGATAGGGTCTCACTGTTGCTCAGGCTGGTTTCAAACCCCTGTGCTCAGGTGATTCACTTGCCTCGGCCTCCCAGAGTGTTAGGATTATCAGTGTGAGCCACAACACCTGGCAGAATTATGTTATATTTCTTAACATAGAAAGCTGGCCTTCTGTTGGCATGGCACAGAAGTTTTTGTTGATGATATTGTTTTGCTTCTCCTTCTTTTACCCTACCCTTCTTATGATGGGTACAGGTCTTTATGAATTGCCTAGACTCGAGGGCAAGCACTTTGGAATGAGGCATTTATTAACAAAGAAAAACTAACTGGTCCCCAAAATACAAACCTAAGGACTTGAGTCTCTTCACTGTGTTGCCAACCCCCTGAGCTAATAATGCTATAGTCTTATCTTTTTTTTAGCTTATCATATATGATGGCCTGTATTTTGAGCCAACCAAGAACCTGGGACTGAGTATTTTTACTGGTCGTTGGTGTCAGTGGATGAGGCCCTCGGATCTCCCAGCAGGAGAGGAGGTGGAGACTGAATATATTTGCCCTCACTTTTAAAGTCGGAGAGGGGGAATTGATACCCACAATGGCCAGAAATAAGAATATTTTCTCTTCTATTATAACAAATATTTTTACTTTATGAAACAGAGGAATAGGCATGGGAGGAATTTTTTCTTAATGAAGGAGACTCAAAGCCGTGTCAGATCATCAGTAGTCTCCCTCCATCAGCCTGGGGTTAGATGGCGCAGGCTCTGTTCCTACTTCTCAGAGTTCAGCTTGCAACATGAATGTGGTAAGATTCCCTAGATTAGTAGTAGTCCCATTTGACAGGTGAGAGCTAGAGGTGCTAAAACGTTTCTATCAAGAAAGAGGCACTTAGAAAGCTGGGTGGCAGAATTGGAAATAAAACCTTGAAGAATCTGGACTTCTTAGTTGTCCACACTTCTGCCACTGACTGTGACAGAAGAGAGAGAAGCAGTGCGTCTAAAATGCAGAAATAAATGTGGAGGAAGGAGGGGGAATGAGCTTGTCTAGCCCATACAGTTCAAGGAAATAGGAGAGTTAGGGGCTCAAATTAGGGCTCCCCTGTCACAGACCACTTTTCCCTCTCAACATACAGGGGCCAGAATCAGTACCTCATTAGTAGAGTACAAACAAACCTAAGAAACAGTAACAGCAATGAATTCACCATAGCAGCTACTGGGGTAAATGGACAGGTCAGTCAAAACAGTCAATTTGGAAACTCTGTAGACATAGGCGGAATGGAAAAACCCATTTCTCTGCAAGTGTTTTATCAGAACATTCAAATAAATAAGAAAGATACTGTGGAAACATAACCGGGGTGGTGGTGGTGGTGGTGTGTGTGTGTTCCCTTCACTTTAACTCATGACATGGCCTTCCTTCAAGCCATGTCATGGAGTTTGCCAGCCCCTGAGTTTTTTGGTTTTGTTTTTTTTTCTTGAGATGGTCTCACTTTGTCGCCCTTAGTAGAGTGCCCTGGCATGATAGCTCATAGCAACTTCAAACTCTTGGGCTGAAGTGATTCTCTTGCCTCATCCTCCAAAGGAGCTGGGACTATAGGAACTGGCCACAACGTCCAACTATTTTTTAGAGACAAGGTCTCACTCTTGCTCAGGCTGATGTCGAATTGGTGAGTTCAGGCAATCCACCTGCCATGGCCTCCCAGAGTGCTGGGATTATAGGCATGAGCCACCATGCCTGGCCTAGCCCCTGAGTTTTTGAGTATGTTTCTTTCTTTATAAGGAAAGTAAGAACTCAAACAGCCAAGGTTTGTGCTTCTGTCTCTTGCTGTCACCACTACCAAACAACAAGCTTGGTAGGACTCTCCCTGGAATCTGTGGGTTCACAGTCCTATCACAGAGTGGCTTCCATAGCATGATGTAGCCAGGAAGGATGTTTAAGAATGATGTTTTATAACCCATCTCGGGAGAGGAGCCATCTTATAATGAGCTCTTTCAGTGAACATAAAAATGTCTCTTTGAACAAATAGGATCAAAGAGATCTATTCCTTGTATTGATGTTTTTTCCTTTTAATTGAGGTGGGAAATATATATTCTAGAGGGTATAAAGTACACTGATCCTAAGTGTACGATCCCTTTCATTTTTTACATGCATACACCCATATAGTTAATACCTAAGCCAAGATATAGAACATTTCTGGAATGTCAGAAGGTTTCCTCAAGCCCCTTCACAGTCAGTACCCCACCCCACCCCAGAGGGAAGCTCAGGTCTAACTTCTATCATCATTTATTAGCTTTGTCTGTTCTTGAACATCATATACATGGAATTTTGTTTAAGACCACTAAAGTCAAGTCTAATCCGTGTCCTTCCTTTCTTTCTTAGGCATTTTTAGAGATGGCTTACACAGAAGCTGCCCAGGCCATGGTCCAGTATTATCAAGAGAAATCTGCTATGATTAATGGTGAGAAGTTGCTCATTCGGATGTCCAAGAGATACAAGGAATTGCAGCTGAAGGTAAAGCCTTCTCTCCTTCACTCAGCCATTCAACAGGCATCAGCAGAGTTTTTCTTACTTGTCAGGCACTGACCTAAGTTCTGGTGGGAAGGAGAGAACAGGAAGAGGTTTAGAAATTCCTCCCTGCCTTTCAGGATATGATGTCAATTAGTGATGGCAAGTCATTACAACATGGCAAGAAAAATGCTCATGGAGGTAAACACAACATGCAAAGGATGCTTGACACTACCTGGCAGCTGAGGAAGATTTTTGAAGGAGGAATTCAGAAGGGGGAAGGTGGTTACTTTTTGGTAGTGGCAATTCCAGGCATAAACCCTTGACTACAACTTTCCTTTCTACCTGTGCAGGCCTTCAGTAAGTTTTTCATCCTCTGTCACCCTGATTTATCTCTTGTTCTCTCCTCTCTCCGTTATTATGTCTTAAGCCAGTCCCATTCAAGTCCTCTACTTAACTCTGGCCACTGTCAGAACTAAGGAATAAAATTAGATAATTCTAAACCCAACTTTTTGTTTTAGCTGGTCTATATTTCTTTCTTTGCTTTGCTTTCTTTTAAATTGTGAAGTATAATATGCATACAGAAAAGTGTACAATTACACATTGTAAAATTTAAGAAGTCACGATAGGTGAGATCTTATAAATACCATAAAACCACCACCAAAGTCAAGAACTAGAATACAGACAGCAGCCTCCCCTGTGAGTCCCTCCTCATGCTCAGCTCCTCCCTCTCCACTCTCCTGTCCCAGATAATCAGTTCTCAGCTTTTCCTTATAGTTCTACCCCCTGCATGTGCCTCCCTAAACACTACAGTTTTTCCTATTTTTGAACTTCGTGTGCATAGAATCATTCTTACAGATCTTGCTTCTTTTATTCAATGTCATGTCATCCATATTGTTGGCCATGTCTATTTTCATTGTTCTATGACATATAAGTTTCTGTTTTTTGGCTGTGCAATTTATTTTTCCATTCGGTTGTTGCTGGGCCTTTGGATGCTTCCACTTTTAGGATATAAGGGACAAAGCTAATATGAACCTTTTCAGACTTGTTATCCTGGTACCCGTGCACATGAGCATATAACTGGAGGTACGTAAATAACTAAGACTGGAATTTCTGAGTCACAAGGCATCCTTACCCTCGACTTTACTAGATGATAGCAAGCTCTTTCTAATATTAGTTGTCCCAAGTTTATACCACTACTAGTAGTGTGTGAGAGTTTACAGTGGCCCAGATTCTTGCTAACACTTTGTCTTGTCTGACATTTTAAGACTTGCCTGTCTGTGGAGAGTACTATAATGGTTTATCATGGTCTTATTTTTTATTTTCCTGATGACTCATCAATGTTGATCACCTTCTCATATATTTATTGGCTGTTTGTGTAGATCTTCTTTGATGGGAAGTTTCTTTTCAAGTCATTTTCTCATGCTTATCTTTTGCATTGTGTCTTCTTATTGGTTTGTAGGAGTTCTCTTAACTGGAACACTTAGGCCATTTGGATTTATTGTAATTAATGCTATAATTGTATTTAAATCTACCCTCTTATTTTGTGCTTTCTACTATCCTATTTAATAGAAATTTTTTTCTAGTTCACCTCAGTTCATTCCGCATTTCCTTAGGGTCCATTTTGTTTAAGACTCGTAGCCTTTAATCTGCCTTCAAGGTTGGAGTCAGAAGACAAAGTCTCAGTGGTTGTTTCTAGCTAGGACTAGTATTCAGACAAGTCTGCATGTGCAGATCAGTACTATGTCAACCAGTTGCCAAAGCCTTGATTCTGCTTTACTTGCATTATTGCCTCTGAAGTTCCTTTGCCAACAGTTCTGCTTCAGGCAGAACCTGCATTGTTTTTTTCTTCCCTAATGAAAGTATATTGCCTCTCTCAGATGAATAAAAGATCCACCCCATTGTGTACCTAGCCAAAATTCCTGTTCTCCTGGATTCTCTCCTGGGAGCTAGAATTGAGTTTATGCATTGAGTTTCCAGTGGAGCTTTAGTCTCCAAATGAGACAGTGTGATAAGTTTTTAATTAGAATAAACAGCAATAATCAGCTTCTTCCAGGACCAAGGCACAGTAATACTTTACCGAGGTAGATAGTTTGGAGCACAGCAAAAACTATGGGTTAAAGAAGTCAGATAGTCAAGTTTGCATTCAGCAAATGTTCACTGAGGGCACACTGGGGGTGGAACTGGGCCAGGTGCCATGGGCACAGAGATTGCAAGCTTGTGAGGATCTTGGTCTGGTGGGATGAAAAACAGGCAGCATAGAACCATCAACAATCATCACATGACCTATGTTAGATTGGAAGGTGGTGTTGCCAACCTAGGCTCTGTCCCTTCCTGCCTCAGTGAGCTGAGACAAGTTGCCTAACCCCTGTGAACTCCAGCTTCCAGATCAGGAAAGAACGATACCTTGAGTTCTTTGGTTTTAAGTGTTTTTTCATGCACTCTTTTGAGTCTCATAATCATCCTGCCTTGTGAGGTGTGGAGGGCGGATAATAGCAGTAATTACAAGAGTACAACAATCATAACAATAATATGTACCTTTAATTGAGCCCTGGTACTCTGGGGCGAGTGATGTACAAAGCACTTTACGTACATTATATACTTTAATCCTGACATCAGTCCTATCGCACAGGTATTATTATCCCAATTTTACAGATGAGAGAACTGAGGCTAACAGAAGTTCATCAGTAACTTGTCCAAGATCATATTTAGTTCCAGGAAGAAACAGTATTAAAACCTGGGACTTTTAGGGTACTTGCGAAGGTCTCATGGAATAACATATGTGAAAACATCTTAAAGCACCTCGCCACTACATAGTAACACGTGCTTTGTGGTCCCTACGTTGATATGAATCAGCACTCTCTGTAAGTAACAGAAACTCATCTCAATTAAGCATATTGGCTTAAGTACAAAAAGGAATCTATCTGCTCATGTAAATGAAAAGTCCCAGAGTAGCTCTGGTTACAGGTGCGGCTGGATTTGAGGCCCAAGTGCTATCATGAGGACTTGCTTTCTTGCCACTGTCTTCTCCCCTCTTGGCTTTGTTTGTTGGGGGCTCTTGGGGCGGGCCTTAGCAGCCCCAGGCTCTCTCCTCTAGGTGGCATGATGGCTACAGTAACTTCATCAACTCTTCCTTTTTATCCTTCCATTTCCTTCAACAAGAGAGAGCCAGAGCTTTTCCTAGAAACTCCTGCAAAGTGGACGAACTTAGTCCATGCACACATCCCTGAGTCAATCTCTGTGGCCTGGCGTGGGCTGTGCCGTGGTTGGCTGGGCCTATATCACCTGCTACTTCCTCACCCAGACCTCTGGAGCAAGATGGGGGAGGAGCAGCTGCTGCTGGAAGGAGGGCGCTTGGCCACTGGGGAAGTCAATGCCAAATACTGTGTCTATGTGTGTCTCTGGGCCAAAGGGCCCACCATGCTGGGTTCCAAAGATGGGGAGAAATTTAATTGCTCTTTCTCTTCTAACTTCATCTTGCGATCACCAGGCAAAGTACAAGGGAAGAAAAGAGAGATTTTAAGGCATTTTTCATCACTTCTCTTGAATATTTTCTCACGTACATACCTTATCTTCCCTCATACTTTTTGTGGCAGGGGTTCTATTCATCAAGGTATTTAGGGCACAGCCTTTCATGCAATAGATGCTTGATAAATATGCAGAATAAGTGGGAAAGAGAAAATCGGAAGGAACAACAAAACATGAATATTATTCTTCCTACAGACCTGGACAAGACGTTTGGAATCTTATCTGGGTTGTTCCATAGAAACTTCTCCAAAAAATACAGAATTATAATGTCTTCAGTGCAGAAGGGAATTGGAATAATTTTATTATTATTTTTAATTTCAAGTTAATGTGAGGGTACAAACAACTGGGTCATATTTGAATATTTGAATTTGTTAGGTAGAGTCCCTCTTGTAGTTGTGTCTCGCATCCAAAAAGTGTCCCATTCACCCTTACATTGTTTCTTAGTCACTGCACCAGAGAATTGTCAGGGTTTGGGATCCGCTTACTCAGAGATTCTCATTCACTAGGTTTGGGGTAGTTCTAGGAGCAGAGGGCCTGATTTCAGAGCTACTGATCTTGTGTGTTTCTTAGCTGCAGAGAGGGCCTCTGGCCCTGAGAAACAGTCTTGGGAGTGGCCCATAATGCTCTTAGTTGGGAAGATTAAATGGGTGAATGGGTGAAAGAGGGTCTTCTCTTTAGAAGATGTGGTACTAACGTTTACCACACATACAAGACATAGTCCTTACTTGGGGAGAGTTTACTCTCTACCTGGGAAGCAAGCTATTCTTGTGCAAAATCATACAAGATTTAAACATGAGTGCTTAAGTAAGGGAGCTACTAAAAGTTCAGTGGCAAAAGGCAGTGTAACTTGGGAGTGTAAGAAAGGGAGAATTTCCCGGGCAGGGCAGAGAAGAAAGGGAGAATTAGCTACACAGAGAGAAGGTCTCCAGGCAGAAGGGGTGGGGTGAGATAGGATGTGGAGACTGGAAAGCCCAGAAATGTTGAAAATATTCAGGGCTGCTGCTTTGATAGGATCTGACTCTGATGAATTCTGAGCTCATCTGGAAGGTTTCAGCTTCTTCCCAGGACTCTTGAGGTATGTAAAACAGCTGTGGAGCCATCAAAGGGCATGAGACTCTAGCTGCTGCCTTTGTGTTGGCCAAGCACACTGTGACTTTTATCAGGGAAGCCTGCCATGCCCTGAGGCTTCTGGTGGATGCCAGATGGGGCTCATTAAGCTACCTTTATAGGTGGAAAAAGTGAGTCTCCCACAGGCAACAAGCCCTGACCTGGGTGACCCACCAGCTGGGGGCAGAGCTGGGGCTGCTCTTCCCAAGTTGAGATTCCTAGCCTTGTTGCATCCCTTTTAGTATGCAGCACTTTCTTAGGGCTGTGCGGGGCTTGGAATCTCACCCTTGTCTCCCACGTTGACCGTGACCATTGGACCATTGACTGTGATGGTCCCTTGTGGGGTTATTGACCTACATCAATGTCATCATAGAATGGATGAGAAGATATGACATCTGGGACTTACTTCAAAATAATCTGGGGGGCAGGGAAAGGGGGTGAGGAATACAGATGCAACAAGACTGATGAGAATTATTGAAGATGGATAATGGATTCTTGGGGGTTTAACATATCATTCTCTACTTTTGTGTGTGTTTGGAATTTTCTACAATAAAAAGGTACCCCAAATTTTATCATAGACCTATTCTTCTCTCCCATTTCCATTCTTCTGAGATGATTACAGCTTTATTTCACCTGCCTCTTTTACACCTTTAACCATGGTACAAGAGGAAAGTTGAGAGGATTTTTTTAGGGCTTTGAGAAGTCAATTCTGTTATTTGAAAATCTTTGTCCATGTCCACTTATGCTTCAGTCCCAGATGGTAGCTGGAAGTTGGTCCAGAGAGCACCAAACCAATCAGCAATTACCACTTCAAATAGCAGGACTGACCCTCTGGTCCTCAGAAGGGTCACAATGCTATGACCACTAGCCTGGTGTAGTATTCACAAACTGGCACATTTGTTCTCTGCATTTATGTCCCTTCATCCCTCCAACCATTCATCTTAGAACAGGAGCACCTGCACCAGCCGTATGCAGATCAAAAACCTGGGGTCCCCTCACTGCGTTATGTGTACTCACCTCCAAATAAGCTGTGAACAACCTCGGCCTGCCGGTCTGGAGTGGGGTGGAGTGGAAGGAGACATCTTAGGCAGCACCAGTCTTCTCTGCCCTAGCCAACGTCCTCAGCTCAACCTTGGGTCTCTGCTTGTGGTCCATTGCAAGCCATGGAAGTGCTAGCTGCCACTACAAATCTTGGATGATCTGGTTACTTGTAGGTGGCTTTTAGAGGGTCACTTCTACAGCTCCAGTTTGATATTAGGGCCATTCTCCAAAGTCCTGAGGTGCTTTCGTAGGTGGACGTGCTCCCCAGTACTAAGTTCCTGGCCGTTTCTTGAACTGGGGATTGTCTGACTTCTTGACCACTGACTCTCCCCTGAGTACAGTGAAAGGAGTCACTGCCTCCTCTCTGGCTTTTTTGCCTTTTGCATCTCCAGCTGATTCAAACATTTCATATCTGTGTCCTAACCCTGACCTTGCACACCATAGCCACAGGCAGCTCCTCCTCCATTCTTGCTTTTACTCCAGGCTCTTCCCAGGACAACCCTCAACTCAGCAGTAACAGTTAAGCAGCCAGGCTGCTCCGAGCACTCAGACCCCTTCCGGTCCCAGGTGGATCCCATATGTAAAATGGGATATATGGTGAAACCTAATGTTTGTGTGGCTCTTCAGATTTCACAATTCTTTGTAAATGACATGGGGAAAAAATAAGGATAAAAGAGAGGTTGATTCAATTTCTGAATAAAACCCTATCAAGAGTCAACCCTTAGACCAAGGGGTTTTAGACTTGTTTATAAAAAAATCAGCTTTAGGGGGGTGCCTGTGGCTCAGTGGGTAGGGCGCCAGCTCCATATACTGAGGGTGGCAGATTCAGGCCTGGACCCGGCCAAACTGCAACAAAAAATTGCCGGGCGTTGTGACAGACGCCTATAGTCCCAGCTACGGGGAGGCTGAGGCAACAGGATAGCCTAAGCTCAGGAGTTGGAGGTTGCTGTGAGCTGTGTCACCACAGCACTCTACCAAGGGCAATAAAGTGAGACTGTCTCTACAAAAAAAAAAAAAAAAAAATCAGCTTTATAGAAATATAATTCACATAAATAAAATTCACCCTGCTCGATACATGTTTATTCAATGGACGAATTCTGCATAGTCTTTTGGAAAATACCCCTGTCTTGCCTTTGTGTTCATGAATTTCTTAATCATTTATTATTGACTCTTTTTTTGTTGTTATTTTGTGTCAATTCTGGGTTTAGGAAAGGACTTTGGTTGGGATTTGGGGACTGGGGTTTGTCCTGCCCTGGCAGAGCCTTTGGGTGCCCACCATTCTCAGCTGTGAAACAGGACTCCCAGCCTGTGCTGCCCAGCTCACAGGTTCACTGTGAGAATCAGCTGACACCTGTGGAGAACACACTGGAGTAAGATGTTGAAGGAGGCATGGGGATGGGAAGAAACTTGGAGTTAAAAAGCCCATTGCCTGGTCCTGATTCTTTTAACTACCCCTGTGACCTTGAATATGTCCCTTAACCCAGCACAACTCCAGGGGTCATCATCTGCCTGGAACACAATGTGGCTGGTTACCCCGGAGTTGCACAGGACAGAGACACTGACTCAACCTCTCTGGGTCTCAGTTTCCACACATATATATAAAAGGTGATCTTCAAATCTCTCCAATTTTACAATTCCTTTCTTCCTTTTTCCTTCTTTCCTTCCCTTTTTTCATGTTTTAAATGTTTTTTATTTGGATGGAGGTGGAAATTGGGTATTAGAAATCAACACATGAACATGAACACCAGGCTCCTTCCTTTCCCAGCTCCTTGGACTACTCAAGACCACTCAGCCCTACCCCATCCAGCATTATATCCACACCTCCCATCCCTCGGATTACATGGTTTTCCTTCCCCACAAAAGAGACCTTTTCCCTTATCGCGGACAGGGCAATGAACCACCCGAGCTGCTTCCCCTAATGTGCAAGGCCAGCTCTGACCTGCTCTCTCTGATGGTGATCTCTCTGACTTTGCTAGAAACCTGGGAAGACCGTGGCTGCTATCATCCAGGACATCCATTCCCAAAGGGAGAGGGACATGTTCCGGGAAGCAGAGAGGTGAGGTGTGGTCCCTAAGTCTCGGGGAAGCTTCTGAGCAGTTAGAACCCACCCCTGTTTCTCACTCTCACACCGTGCCCCGCCCTTGCTCCTGCCCCAGCCTTCTGCCTTTTGGGGCCCAACCTTTCCATGTTCCCCATGAAAAGCACCAATCCAATCCAGAAGTGCTACTTGGGTTAACCTTAGGAAAATTCAAGATGCTGGGCTTCCCCTCAGCTGCTTTTGCTGGCAAGGAATATAGGAAAGGGTCTGTTAATATTTCGCTCTTGAGGGCAAGTCTGTGTGCTACGAAAACAGCCTCCAAGTGTGTGTACACACATACGCATGTGCTGCTCTGTTCTGCCACCTGTTGATTTTTTATGAACTGAATATAGTTGTAGGAGAAATAATGTAAGGCAATCCCCCTGCAAAAGCCCAGTTACTTAAATGGTCACTCTGAACATTGAATATATTTAGTTTTTCGATGCATTTCTTCAACTGAAGTCTGTGACCAGGCCAATTTGGGGCTCCAAGTTGACCACTGTCATGCCCCGGCAAAGACCCATCCTGTGGAGAACCGGTGGAAGCAGCAGGAGCTGGGGCACCTGGCCACACACCCTGAGGTGCTTACCCGGGGCTGCCACAGGGGGCGCTGTAATCTTGCTGCGGAGAAGGCAGCCCTAGTGAGACTGGTGAGGTGTCCCCTGGTCAGTGAGGGATCCCTGACTTTCCTGTATTTGGAAGCCAAGTGGAAAAGTTTCATTTTTTAGAATGTCAGGTGTATGACTCAGTTGACCTGCTTGATAACCAAACAGGTTATCAAGTATACCTGTGTCTGTCTTTGTATGTAACTATTCAAGCATATCGGTATTCTTTTTTCTTTTTTTTTTTTTGGTAAAGACAGTTTTACTTTATCGCCCTCGGCAGAGTGCTGTGGTGTCACACAGCTCACAGCAACCTCCAACTCCTGGGCTTAGGCGATTCTCTCGCCTCAGCCTCCCGAGTAGCTGGGACTACAGGCGCCCGCCACAACACCTGGCTATTTTTCTGTTTTGCAGTTCGGCGAGGCCGGGTTTGAACCCGCCACCTTCGGTATATGGGGCTGGCGCCCTACTCAATGAGCCACAGGCGCCGCCCAAGCTTATCTGTATTCTTTAAAAACTGAGGTTATTTGGGGTTTGTGAAGATGTAAGTAAAGCCACCCTGTGCCACCTGCAGTTGTGCATCAGAGTGGGAGGGATTAGGAGGTCTTGCTCTTTGCCTTAGTTTCACCAGGAGCCTTTCTGGGTCTCCATTTCTTGATTTCGGACATGAGTAGAGTCCTAGGGACTCTTCCAACCCTAAAATGCCTTCCTAATTCTTTGTTATTGGAATCTCTGAGCATGTCCTTCCCAGTAATTAGCAGTCTTCTTCTCTGCCAAGGAGTTGAACAAATTGAGATGAAAAGTAAATGAGAAGGGCGGTGCCTGTGGCTCAAAGAAGTAGGGCACTGGCCCCATATGCCAGAGGTGGCAGGTTCAAACCCAGCCCCCGCCAAAAAAAAAAAAAAGAAAGAAAGAAAGAAAAAGAAAAAGAAAAAAAGAAGAGTAAATGAGAAAAGCGGAGGCTAAGAGGTAACCCGATTCTGAGAGGCCAGCTGTAGGAGGCTTCAAGTCTCCCAGCCAAGAGGCGGACTGATTGTACCCCAGGGAGAGGCAGCCTCACCCTGGAGGCTGGCCCAGGTCAATCTTGCCCCCCAGTCCTCACCCCACACACCCCCAAGAGGAGGTCAGGGATCTGTTCCCTGGCCACAGCTCACTTCCAAGTGGAAGAAAGACTGGGCTGATCCAAAGCCATCCAGCTATTCTTCCTGGTTCCCAGGAGAAGAATGAGTAAAGGGCCAGAGGGCCACCAGTAGGACACTTAGGGGGAAATGCTCCTCATAGAAGCCTCCCGGGCCCACCTCTGTGGCTCTGCACGGTTGTGAGTTAAGCATGCACACAGTTACACCCACAGAACGTGTGCAGGAGAGACTGCGGCCAGCGTCTGGGTTAGGGTGCGGTGGGTGGCTGTAGCTTCTAAGCACTGCCCCTTGCCTGTCCCACAGATATGGCCCAGAGAGGCCACGGTCCCGCAGCCCCGTGAGCCGGTCCCTGTCCCCGCGGTCCCACACTCCGAGCTTCACCTCCTGCAGCTCTTCCCACAGTCCTCCGGGCCCCTCCCGGGCCGACTGGGGCAACGGCCGGGACTCGTGGGAGCACTCCCCCTACAGCAGGAGGGAGGAAGAGCGGGAGCCGGCCCCCTGGAGGGAGAACGGGGAGGACGAGAGGGAGCGGACTGAGCCCTGGGCGCACGACCGCAAACACCATGCCCGGCCACTGGACAAGGCGGAGACGGAGGAGCGGCTCGAGGGAGGGAGGGGCCACCGAGAAAGGTACCCGAGGTCTGGGTCCCCCGGCACGCTGCACCCTGCGTCCGTCTACAAAAGCCGAGAAGACAGCTACTACCGGAAAGAACTCAAAGCCAAGTCGGACAAGTACCCGAAGCAGCAGCAGGACGCCCCCGGCAGGTCCAGAAGGAAAGATGAGGCCAAGCTGCGGGAAACCAGACATCCGCGTCCCGAGGACTCAGGCAAGGAAGAAGGGCTGGGGCCAAAGGTCACTAGGGCCCCTGAGGGCGCCAAGTCCAAGCAGAGTGAGAAAAATAAAACCAAGAGGCCTGATAGAGACCAAGAAGGAGCTGATGATAGAAAAGAAAGAAAAATGGCAGAGAATGAGGTAATGAAGCAATCTCTTCCCCAGGTAAGGTGAGGCAGGTCCCAAAGGAGAATAATAACATAACGATGATAAACATTTATTGAGTGAAGGAGTATTTATTCACTGCTATGTGCCAGGCACTATACTGGACACTTTGTTTCCGTTAAGTCTTTTAATCCTTTTGGCAACCCCATGAGGAAACTGAGGCACAGAGAATTGAACGTTATTTGCCCAAGGGCACACAATCAGGAAATGGCAGAGACAGAATTATACCTAAGCATTCTGGCTCCAAATTCCATGACACCTTCTGGTACTCACTAGAAGTTAGAGGAGCATGTAACGGAATGGCCTTCTGTAGACCTCGTTGTCCATGGGTGAATGACCCTAGGTGTTTGCACAAGAATGGCTTTCTGTAGACCTTGTTGTCCATGGGTGAATGGCCCTGGGTGTTTGCACAGAAATGGCTTTCTGTAGACCTCGTTGTCCATGGCTGAATGGCCCTGGGTGTTTGCACACACAGATTCTGCCAAGGGAGATTAGATCTGTGGTCCACTCCATCCTCTCTCCTGCCAACAGCATCCATCAACCCTGGAGCTCCAGTGAAAAGCAGTGAAGGAGAAGCAACCACTCACTAAATTATATTGGTTGCCCAGGGCTTGGGTTGTTCTTTGGAGCAGTTTTTTTCAACTTTTCTTATCTCATAGCATGCTTAACCTGTAGTTAAACTGCCACAGCACACTTACATGATGTAAATCAAAAAAAAAGGGGAAAAAAGAAAAGAATGTATTTAATGTACTTTGAACTTCTTTTGAAAATAATTTAATTGATAATCTTTAGTGCTGTGGCACACTGGTTGAAAAACACTGGTCTAGGCACTGTCCACAGTGTCTCACTTCTTTAACAAAGGTGCCTGGCAGTTGGCATTTTAGTTGCCAAACCTCCACACGAGCATCTGAAAGCCTTAAGACCAGCTGCATCACTTCAGTTCACACAGGGTTCACAAGGTGGACTTGGCTTACACTTCCTTCTTGCCAGAGCTTCCTGCATTTAAGTAGAGGTGTAATAGTAGAGGTTTAGGGGTCTGCATAAGGAATCTAATTTTTAAAATCCTATGCGTATATCTTCTAGGCCTCCTGATCCAAGAGTTGGTGACAATTATTAAGTCTAAATAAGAAGCCCAATTCTCCACTCCATGAACACTGAAGAGTCACTCTTCTGGCTACTACTTGAGCATTCATTCCCACATGCATGGGTGGAGTGCCACTTTGCCAGGTGGGGTGATGGGCATAGGGGTCCAAAGGTAAATAAGAGTTGGTCCATGTTATGGCAGAGAACAAGGACTAATGGTGGAAGCACACCCATAAAAACAATGGGAAATCACAGAGGGTGAGCTGCTCTGTGGGCAGTGATTAACTCTCAGTGAGAGGAAAGCATATGGAAGAGATGACATTTGAGCTGGGTATAGAAAATGGGAAACAAGGGTGGTGCCTGTGGCTCAAAGGAGTAGGGTGCCGGCCCCATATGCCAGAGGTGGCAGGTTCAAACCCAGCCCCGGCCAAAAATGGCAAAAAAAAAGAAAAGAAAATGGGAAACAAGCAGTTTATAATTCTTGGTAGAAGCAGCAGTAAGGGTGAAAGTGAAAAAGTAAGACAATTTAGAAAAACCTGGAAGTAGTCTATGTGGCTTCTCCTTTAGAACATATTAAAGAATAATGTTTTAAAAATAGCAAAAGAATGACTCTGCTGCAATATATAATGAATACATGTCAAAACTTTTATTCAACTCATTAATTAACGAGAGAATCATAGGATGTAAAAATTGGCTCAAAGGAGAATGTAAAGACCAGAGAACATAAACCAGGGCTGTCCAGAAAGAGTCCAGCCATGTATATCTCTATTTTTCATATTACAACAGCCCTTATACAGACAATCAAGAATGCTGAGTAAATTTGCTAAGAGATGTAGAAAGGACCCCTTCTGAAGTGGGCAGGGAATCCGTTCTGTCTCTAGTAAATGACATTCATTTGCATCTCTTTGAAGAATCATTTTATTACCTTGATCAATTTTCTGCAACTTACAGAGGTGTAACATGGCTCAGTTCTGGATAATGAAAGACATGTGTCCCTAAAGAGTCAGATACCTTGGAAGGATGTGCTAGACAGGTGCTCAGTATTCCTTCAAAAGGACACTCAGTAATCTCTTCTCCCGTTACAAAGTCTGCCAGGATTGTCCCCTAGTGGTGTGGGGGGTGGGAGTGGAGAGTGAAAGAGAGAGATGAGATAGGGACATGGGTGGGGCGGGACATAAAAGGACTTGACTTCCTGAGGACTTGAACTGGATCTGGAGGACCTGGTGAACCCGTGGGTATTTTTTTAGAAAAGTGTATTATTTGCTTGGAGGTTTCTGTGGTGCTGGTGATGGTTCCTAAAGGAAGGGCACAGAAGGACAGAGAACTGGCAGGGGCTCAAGCTGAGCCTTGTTTGTGTGCTGCTGCCCTCTGTCCCTCAAGGCTTACGGGTGAGACTGCCCTCTCTTAACCTGCCTACACTTGTGAAACTCTTTGATTAACGTCATTTCCCCTACTACGTTAC
This sequence comes from Perodicticus potto, assembly GCA_963574655.1. Classification (NCBI taxonomy): domain Eukaryota; kingdom Metazoa; phylum Chordata; class Mammalia; order Primates; family Lorisidae; genus Perodicticus; species Perodicticus potto. The sequence goes on along the minus strand of CAUYRH010125527.1, from coordinate 35,271 downwards.
CCACCCTTCTGTCATGAGTGTAACATTGCACATTTAAGATGACACACACTACGGGTCATCCCCAGAGCCCCTGATGGAAAAAGCTTCCCAGAAAGCCCCATCCTGGGTCCCCTCAATTCTGTCCCTTCAGTTGGTTTTGCCTCTTATGGCCCGAAAGTACAGTCAGTAGGGACTTGCTGGGGCCCCCACAGACTGTTTCTGTGGGTTTGGAGCCAGGCAACCCAGCTCCGTGTATTGGAATAACAGTAGAACAAAGTTTTTCGTACTATTCTTAAACTCTGTGTTATGAACTCCAGAAAAATCCACTGGGCTGTCCCCACAGTCAGATAACAGGCAGCGACTGAACTTGGGGAAAAGGCAGCAGGGCTGAGGACTGGTCTTTGCCATTCTCATACACCAGGCACCTCCCACCCACATGCACTCCTTTCCTGCAGTGCCCTCACCGGATCATGCCTCAGTCTCCTGGGGTTTATCCCTGGCACTGCATTTGATCTCAGTACCCCAGCCCACTTCTCTCCCTGGCCCACTCTCCTAACCCCCTCCATGTGGCAGGAAGTCCTGCTGTGATCACTGCTCTGTCCTTGGTCCCCAGAGAAGGACTTGGCACAGTGTGGATGTTCGATAAGTATCTGTTGAAGGAATGAATGACTGAACCCAGGCTCCCTCGGACAAGGCCTGGCTTCTGAGAACCAGGTCACACCCTGCTCTTTTCTGCCACAATTTTTTTTTGTTTGTAAAATGGGTGTGATCACACGGCTGTTGTAGCACTTTAATGAGCTTGTGCTCATTAAAAACCCATGGTGGAGAGGGTTTACTGAGTGGTCATGGGTGGCCAAGCCCGTGTGTGAGACCTAGTCCTGACGACAGGGCCATGAGAAGAAGGAAGGAAATCAAGTCATGAGTAAGGAAAACATGGGAAAGAAACAGTCCTCCATCTTACTGAAGGGGGGCGACCAAAGTTACAGACCCAGATACCTGGAGAAGGGAAGCTGGCCAGGCAGGTAACAAGTGGAACCAATAAGTAGAATGAACCCTGGCAGACTAAGGAGGTGGTGCCTGTCACCAGCCACTGCTCAGCTCCATTTTGCAGCTATTATGTGGAATTCCTGCCCTTGCTGTCAAGGTCTCCCTTTTCTTAGAGCAAGACCAAAGTTCAGGATCAACCTATGGGCCAGATGCAGCCCTGTGGTCCCCAGGATGAGTGCAATCTCATTCAATGTGCGGGAAGGCAGGTGCCTTATTATTATTATTATTTACCAACCACTCTCCCCCTCCCTGCTTCTACCAATTCCATTATTTTATCGACCAGTGTCCATGCAGCACCTAGTGTTGGGGCTACAGTTGTGAGTGACACTTAAATGACCATGGCCTCATAGAGCTCCTGGTCTAGTGGAGGCACAAGCTGATGCAAAGATTCCTCAGGTGAAGAGTGTGGGTGCTGAGTGCTAAGGAGCTGGAGGGATATGGTGCTATGAGTGCCTATAATGAATCCGAGGCTTCTCTGGGTTAGGATGTGACTATTGAGATTTGGGAGAGAGGTGAGTGTATTTACTGGGTGAAAAGGAAGGTGAGCAGACAGGGGGAGTGTCAAATGTGTGAGGCCTGTGTGTGTGGCTCCAGTGCTCCAATGTTGCTGGAGCAGAGAGAGCTAGGGTCCCAGTAACAGGAGAGGGGACTGAGTTGCCCACAGGGACATCATCATGCAGGGGCTTTAGGCAGGTGAAAGATGGTTGTCTTTATCCTCAGTGCAGGGGGAGAAAATTGAAATGAAATATTTTAACATGAAAATAAATAAAATGAAATGAAAATAAAATAAAATGAAATATTTTAACAAGAAAGTAAGGATGTGATAATTTTTGCATTTTCATCATTCTTGATTGCTTTAGGGAGGATAGATTTTGGGGAGAAGTACAGACCAGAAGTGAGAGACGGGTTTGGAAGTGGATTAGCAGCAGCCGGGCCCCATGGCAGAAGGGCCCTGCTGGCAGCAGTGGACACCTAGCATCTTAGTCTGTGGGCTGGTGTGGGAATCTGTGTGCATTGGCCTGTTCCCCATAGGATGCTGCTGTCATCTGGAAGTGATGCCAGGGGAAAGGAAGCTCTGAAAGGCATTTCCCCCCTTCCTTTACCTGCAGGGAGGAAGAGCAGGGGGCAGTCTGGTGGGAGGCCTCCAGCCCAGCTGTCCCTGCCTCTCCCAGCTTGAACTGGTGGTGGTTCCTTTACTGTGTTGGTTTAGGAATAGACTAAGTGCAAGAACTACTTGGGAAGGGTAAGGATTATTTATTTTGACAAGGGAGGGCCATGGATAATTGATTCAGGGAGATAAAAATAAAGAAAGGTGGTCATCTGTTGACAGAAGCTATAACAGCTAAAAAGGTATTTATAGCTACTCTCCACTGAGGTTAGCTCAGAAGACTTGAGCACAAACACCGGGAAGAGAAGGGATATGAGGATATGAACTGTATGTCCCTGTCCAGTAACAACTGGTTAAACCAGGCAACCCAGAGCTTCTGCTCCAGCTGGCTCCTTGTCAGCTAAGGGGGTGTGTCTCGTTGTAAGAAATTAGAATCAAATTTGACCCAACCTCAGGCAAATATGTTGAGAAATGCAACCTTCCCCGGAGGAAGCCTAGGAGTAGTCATTGATTTGGTGGTCAAAGGTTAAGTCCTGGGAGAATGTACCCTAGAAACTTCTGAAGTGGGGTTGGCAATTTTTTTCTCCAAAGGACTGGATAGTAAATACTATTTTAGCCTATGTGGGCCGGGAGGCAAAACTGAGAATTTTATGTTGGCACTTCTGAAATCACTTAAAATGTAACTGTTTAAAATTGTAAAAATCCATTCTTAGCTCGCAGGCTGTATAAAGGAGGCAGCAGGTCAGATTTGGCCCATGGACCAAGCTCTACTGACCCCTGTGTGAAAGGCTGTCGGAGGCACTAGTTTCCAAACCAAACACTTGCTTCTGGTTGTTCAGTTTCACAGACATGCACACTCTAGTGAGAGCTTTCCTAAGGGGGAGAGAATAGAAGGAAGGAGAGAGGGAAGGGAGTGCTAGCCTGGGCTCTAGGGTAGAGGTGATAGAAGGTGAGAAGACACTAATTGGTGACAGCTCTCTTCCTGGATGATTGCACGCCTGGATGATTTTTTTGTTTTGTTTTGTTTTGAGGCCAAGATGAGTCTGTTGGGGAAATGTCACCATAATGATTAACCCCATGGACTCGGCCTGTTTGGACCAGTTCATCCTTGGCTTCTATTCATCTTCCCTGCTAAAAATACCCAGTGTGTCCAGGATTTCTGCCCTCTACAGACATCAAATTTCAAGAATATTTCTCTGCCACTATTGTCTGTGTGACTATGAACAAGTTGCTTAACTTCCCTGAGCCTCAGTTTTCTAATCTATAAAATAAAGGTCATCACTCCAGATGCCTCCGTGGGGTTCTGGGAGGATAAAGGAAATAACAGTATGTGAAACACACCCGACAATTGTTACCTGTGCCCAATATCATTCTTTTTTTCTTTTCCTTCTCACTGCTCACTGTTGATTTGCTTTGTTCTGTTCTTCTCTTGGTAAGGCTGGAAAAGAGGAACAGGAGGCTATGGAAGAAAGCCCCCAGTCTGTAGACAGACAGGACAAAGAAACAGAGTCCTCTGGTCTGGAAAACACAGGGACAAAGAAGGTAAAGTTTCAGATTTCTGGCCACGTAGACACGTCTGCACTTGAGCCATCAGGGACTTAGTCCCCATCCTGCCCGGTCATGTCCTGCTGCAGGAAATGTGTCTGAGACTCCATGGTGGTTCCGTGAATGAGCCACCCCTCCTAGCACTTCTTGGAGGAATGGCTTTGCTTGGGATCTTCGGACGATCTTTACTGAGGGCTCTGCCTCACTCTCCAGCAACTTGGCTGTGCTCCTAAGAGAAAAACATGTGCCCCAAAAAGACTCAGGCTTCAGAGCCAGACTCCCAAAATAGAGAGGTCCCTTGAGGGGCAGGGATACACCGCTTTGGGTACTCGAGCTGGGGCCCTGACCTTGGCAGGCCCAGACCCCAGGATTAACAAGATATCTACTGTGCTTGGAAAGCTTATTTTACTTAGTTACAATAAAATTAAAAACCCAGTTACAGTCTTCCTAGGCTGGGGCTGCCACAGCAAAAAGAAATGTCCTGGAACATGGCCAGCTTCATGCCTGTCCAGTCAGGGGAGATAGGTATCACTGGCAGGGAAGCTGATCTCCTAAATCTGTCTGCAGCGTCTGTGGGCTGCAGGGAACACCAAGAGGAAAGTTTAAGGAGGGGCCTAGTAGGAACCTTGGCTATGGAAGTGAACCCTTGTCAGGAGACGGTGCTTGGGAGAGTGGTGAGGGACTTCACTGCAATTACATTTACCAGATAGCCCAGTAAGAATTTAAAGTTTGTAATGTAATCATTCATTCAAAAACTATTTATCGAGTACCTGTTATCTACCAGGAGTTGAAATTCTTTGTGGCACTGTAAACATGGTGGATGAATCATTCGAGATTATTCCCATATCCTGTGCTGTTTTAAGTATCACCCTAAGAATGGGTCAGTGGTATCGGACTTGAGTAGCTTGTGGTAATTGTCCACTGGTTGTTCCCAGGTAGAGGTAAATATGCTCAGGATCTTTCTGCTTTGAGGGGTCCTACTGGTCAAGGTTTGTGCCTTCTGGGTGAGTGCTCTCAGCCACCCTCTGACCTCCATTCTGTGATTTTGTACAGGAGCAAGACTGGGAGAGTGGAAGTGAGGCAGAGGGGGAGAGCTGGTATCCCACGAACATGGAGGAGCTGGTCACAGTGGACGAGGTTGGGGAGGAAGAAGATTTTATCATGGAACCAGACATCCCAGAGCTGGAAGAAATTGTGCCCATTGACCAGAAAGACAATCTCTGCCCAGAAATATGTCCCTGTGTGACGACCACCTTAGAGTTCACCCAGGAAGGAGTCAAGGCCATAGGGAATGTGGCTGCAGAAATCAGCCTCCAATCACCCAGAGAACTGCCTCTTGTTTCCACGAACTGTCCCAGTGACATGGACGTGGAAATGCCTGGCCTAAATCTGGATGCTGAGTGGAAGCCAGCTGAAAGTGAGACAGGCCTCTCACTGGAGGGTTCAGATTGCTACGAGAAGGAGGCAAAGGGAGTGGAGAGCTCAGATGTTCATCTGGCCCCTGCAGTCCCACAAATGTCTTCCCCCAAGCCAGCAGAGGAGCAGAGGGCCCGGCAGTCTAGCCCGTTTCTTGATGACTGCAAGGCCAGGGGGACCCCCGAAGATGGGGCTTGTGAAGGCAGCCCCCGGGAGGAGAAAGCCAGCCCCCTCACTGAAGCCGACATCCAAAGCCAGGCTTGCCAAGAAGTGACCCCCGGTAACTACTTCCCCTTTTCTCCTGGGTGGTGGGGTTGATTGGACCCCTGTGCACCTAACAAAATATGGGTGCATGCAGGCTGGAAGGAGTACAAGGAAGGTTTCGCTTGGCATTAAAGCTGGTACAGGAAGTAATTTACTAACAGAGGCAAGCCTCTAAAAGGCTGGTTAAACTGTTAGCGCTTTTAAGCAAACGGTGCAAAAGAAATCAGATGGGTGGCGCATGTTTTCTGAGAAACAAACTCAGAACAGACTTCTCTGCACTTACAAAACCCCATATGGACTTGGACAACTAAAATTAGCTTGAGTTATCAGCAAAAGCATATCAAAAGGGGCCTGTTGTGGGCTGCGGAGGAGGACCACCCAGGCTGTTATTTCTGTGATGAGGCAGGGGTGTGGGAGGCAGGAAAGGCGTAGACAGGGAGGAACAGGGGCTCCCCAATGGGTACGGGCCTTCCCCTTCTTACTACCTCAGACTCATTTTTCTCCAGGGTCTGAAGGTGGCAGGGGACTGGTCCCACGATTTCCTCCGCCTCCGCTGGAGGTGATGTTGTGTCTGTGCCCATCGCTGTGACATCATGAGAGAAAGAGTTTAAAATAGGCTAAGCCCCATCTTCTCTGCCAAGTGGAAGCTAAGATCCAGCAAGGGTTATGGGGGTAGGGAGGGAGAGTAGCCCTACGATCTTCACCGTGTAAATAGCTAGAAATGTACTTTGCCGGAAGAAAGTCTGCAGCATTCCAGATGTTGGAGGAAGGAGGCAGAGGGCAGAAATTATAGAGGAGGGCTTGAAAATGACATTTCAACCCAGAGCCCTGTGAGTGGCACAGGCTGTTAGGTAACTTGGAGGCTTGGGTTTTGCATGTCAAGCTGACCTGAGCTGTTTTCCACCCGCATGGATCTGAATCTCCATGGAAACCCTGCCATGAACCGCCTTCTTGCTGCTGGGAGAAATGCTGACGTTGTCTAGAGAAGGCAAGAAAGAAGGAGGAATGAAATTTTCACCTGATTCTGAGTGAACTTCTTTTATTTGCAGTATAGGTCTCAACATGTGCTGGCGTGTTAGTGGCTCATTAGCTTACCTGGTGTTTGGGGTTCATGTTTAATAACACTGCTTGACAAGCTTGGGTGAGAATGACATTGCCTTTTTGCCAACCTCAGTGAACGTCAGTGCAATTTTTGCCCATCCATAATTCCTCTTCCCACAGAGGGGAATGATCCTGAATTGGAAGGCAGGGGGCAGGGGTGGATCATTCCAAGTGAGGGCATCAGCAGCCCATGCCCCTCTGGACCAAATGCAAAGATTTGCCAAGTTTTATTGTGTGTGGCAATCTTTTGGCAGTAGAAAAAGCTCTTAATTATAGTGCTTTCATTCTAATTAGCAGTCATTGCCCCAGCCTCATGTGATGAAGCAGTCCAAAGGACAATTTCTAATCACCCAGTGCAGGGAATCGAATTGCAGGGACTCTTTGAAGCATGTTGCACTTCATTATTTCTTTGCCTTGGCTCATGTTTTGCAGAAAACTCCAGGTACATGGAAATGAAGTCTCTGGATGTGAGATCACCAGAATACACTGAAGTGGAACTGAAACAGCCCATTTCTTTGCCTTCCTGGGAGCCAGAGGATGTGTTCAGTGAACTTAGCATTCCTCTAGGTAGGTGAAATACACAGCACACTTCCATAGTTGCCCCAGGAAGTGAAAGTTCCACAGCAACATCTAAGAGCTTGAGAGGGCTTTTTATTACTTTGTTGTAGTCATCGTTTTTAATGTATGATGTAACAACGTGCATGTACAAGGTGCAACTTTAAAGTTTCTTGCAACTTCTGCCTCCCATAGTAGACTAGACACTCATGGGATCAGGCCTTGAACAGCACTGCCTGGGGACCCAGAGGCCTGCTTTTCCATCAGAGAATGCTTTGTTTTCCATGTCATAGAGCGTTTAAGTCCAGCTTTTATTCAAGCAGGGAAGCAGAGGTCCAACTGCCTTGGTGAAGTCAGCAGAAAGGAGCCTCTTCTGCTACTTCTCATTGTCCCAGCCTCTCTTTACCCTGGCCCTTCCCAGAACAATGCTGCATTTTTTCTTTTTAAAGGAGCAGCTTTTTGAGGCAACAATGTTGAATAGACTGTTTGCAGAAAAACCTTGATAATTGGTAGAGGGAGCATTGACAGGGAAAGGCCTGGGTCTTGTCCTTCCTATGCCACTTATGGACAAGGACGCGCCCTCGGACAAGTCATACCCCTTCTTGGGCCTTAGTTTCCTTATCTGTAATATGGAATTGGACCAGATCAGTAATTTTTCAAGGGTGGAAGTGTTAGGAGTGGGACAGGGAGGGAATTTACCAACAGAATCACCTAGAACACATTTTCAAACAAGGGAGTTAAGCAAAATCTCGGAATAAGAGAGTAAAGCTACTTTAATAAAGTTTCCTGGGAGATTCTGACACCACCATAAACCCAGCAACTCCCACTCCAGCCTGTATCATCTTTGAGTCTTTGTATTAGCTCTGAAAGGTTGGAAAGCAATGAGATAAAGCGGTAGTAGCAGCTGCTCAGAAAAAGAGCTTAGGAAAGTGTCGTTTGGGAAAGTGTCACAAGGGAGCATGAGAATCGTCAGTCATCTGATGACCAGTGGTCACGTGTCTGTTCATCCAGGGAGGAGCTTGTCAGTGTTGGAGGCCCACACTTTCCTTCCAAGCATTTTTATGGTTATTGTTCTTCTCCTTTAAAAAAAAAAATCTTACTGTTTTTTCCCTCCTAGTGTACCATTTTTGTAGGGTCAGATTTGGAAAGCAAACTTCATTTTTTGTTTTCTTTTAAGGGATAAATTTGCCGCACAGCATTTCCCAAGACAAAAACTAAAAAAAAAAAGAAAGAAAGAAAAGAAATACTGACCTTAGAATGAACTGAGATAATGCTGGGTGTTTTAACTTTGGAGAACAGTTGCAAAGGCTGACTTACAGAAGAAGGGAGGGATCTTTTATGCGTTCAGTCAGCAGATACTTACTGGATAACATGCTCGGCTCTCCGGAGGAACCAAGAGATATAACACAAATCTCTTGTCATTCAGGACCTAGCAATCTAATCAATGCAAGCAAAAATTAAGAATAAATTCTGCTACTTTATAATTTGTGTCTTTTCCTTAGTCTTTTTCATAGTAGAAAGCAGGAAAGATCATTGTAACAAAGTCCAAAAAATAAGAACTACATAAAATCAATGTTAAAGGTCTTAATCTCTTCCTTCAGGTTTCTCCCTAGCCTAAAGAGGTAGCCACTGTCATGCCCACAGATAGTTTGACTCCCACAAAAATAGCATCACTCGATACATATAGTGTTCTGCAGTTTGCTACTTTTCATGTCAGCACATAGAGAACACATTTTAACAACTGCAAATATTCCAGCTTAAAAGCTATGCTATAAATTACTGATCCTTTTCTCTAAGGGTTAATGTTTAGATTGTCTTCTTTTTTTCCCCCCATCATGAAAGTGCTATAATAGCTGAGCTTTTGTTGGTAACATTCACCAGGCAAGCACCACTCCTATTGCTTTGCAGGGATCATCTCATTTAACACTCTAAAAACACTTATAGAGGTGGTATTTTTATCCATATTTACAGATAAGAAATCTGAGATGCAAAGTCACAAAGGAAAGAACTAGCAAAGGACAGAGTTGGGATTCGAACCCAAGTAGTCTGAGTCCAGCGCCCAGCGCCGTGTCCCTACCTTCCACCCTCTGCTGCTTTCCAGGCCTGCCTGTTCAGTTACCTTGTGTGTGTTCCAGTGTTTGAAGGGTTGTGTATTTGCATTTTAAATTTTCATAATTGCTACTAAATCGCACCCTCAAAAGATGATGGCAGTTTTCACTGCTACCTAGAGAATTCCTGTTCTCCGCCTCCTTGCCAACATTGGAAGTTAGCAGTTTTTAATCTTTGCCTCCCTATTAGGAAGAAAATAGTACCTCATTTTGTTTTTTAAAAACAGCTACTTTGGGGTATAATTGATGTATAATGAAGTGCACATATTTAAAGTACACAGTTTGAAAAGTTCTGACCTATGTATGTACCTGTGAGACCATCACCACAATCAATAGCATGAACATGTTATCACCCTCAAAATGTCCTCAATCTCTTTTGTAACCTCTCCCTCCCTACACCTCAATCCCCAGGTAACCACCCGTCTTCCTGTCACTAAATATTAGTTTGCATCTTCTAGAGTTTTATGTAACAGGAATTATGTAGCATGCACTGGTGTGCCTGAGATTCAGTATAACTGAGATTCATCTGTCTTGTTGGATATATGAATAGTTCTTTTTTTTTTTTTTTCTCATAGTTAAGGAGTATTGCTTAATTGGGACGTGTACTACGTACCATGTTCTGGTTTTCATCTACTTGTTGATAGATATTTGGGTTGTTTTCTGTGTGGGACTTTTACAGAATGTCCTCATGTGAAGTCTTCAGTTAGCTTTGAGAACCATTATCTCACTGGTCCCCTAGGAAGGAGCCTGGTACTAATTTCTGCATTTGACAGGTAGGGAAACTGAAGTCTGGAGATTTACCCAAGATGACACAGCAAGGCCAGGTTGGAACTCAGGATTTCTGATCTCAGACCATTCTGCTGTCCTGTTCCTCCAATCCAGTAGCAGAGGATAGGAAAGGCAATTTTTGTGCACAAGTTAAGAGCACAGGCGGTGGAATCTGATTCCCTGGGCTTAAATCCCTCTCTACTACTTGCTGGCTAGAGGACAAGGAGACACTTATTTAACTCTCCGCTTGGGTTTCTCCATCTGTGTGTCAGGGAGAGTAACAGCAGCCTACTATGCAGGGGTATTTTGAGAATGAAATCAACCAATACCTGTAAGGTCTTAGTGCCTTCCAGTAGGAGGTACTTAATAAGGGTTGTCTATTGGTATTCATTCATGAAATATGTGTGGAGTCCTACTGTGATCCTCTTACTGGGGCTGCATAACTCTTCACCCTCCAGGACTGGTCACTGTTGGCAGGTGAGACCAGTAGTGGGAGGTGAGAGACAATCTTTAGGCTTTGTCCCTGTGAAGAGCAGGGCAATGAAATGAGTTGTGCCAAGCACTGGGAACCTCACTGGGAAGAAAGGGAGGCCATTCCCATGGCTGAGGGACTGCGGGTGGGCATGGTCAGGGAAGGCCACCAAGCCCAGTGATGCAGGCCACCTCTGCATGACCCTAGCCAGAGCGAGCCTGCCCAGGCCTGCTCTTCGCCAGACCAAACAGTATCACCTACAAAACACAAGCTCCCTCCTCTATCCATCCCCGGCTTTACTAGAGTGACAGAGTTATAATAACCTGTACCAGGAGCTATTATTAGAAGGAAAATGCAGCTTTAATGATGGTAATAGAGGCCGAAAACTGGGAGGACCCAGTAGCTCCAGAACACATCAGGGCCATGGCAGTCTTTCTTGATGCTGCCGCTTCCAGAGGCATCCCGAGTGGTGGTGTGGACACCATGGTGCCCCCCAGCGCACCCCAGTTATTATGGGATGAGTTGCCAGCCCTTTGGGGATTCTCCCTGCCCAGGCTTCTCCTCTCCCCTCTCTCTCTTCTCTGCTATCTTGTGGCTGCCTGGTACTGCCCAAACCTGCTGGGCGGGAGCCAGGGAAGAAAGTTGCTGCCAAACTGTGGAGCCGGATTCTCCAGGAGGCTTTAGGGAAAGGTGGTGGGGCCAGGAGAGAAGGTCAACACTTAGGCAGTTGGCTTTTATGAAGAAATATTTAACGCATGTTCAACTAGAACAATATTTTTTGAGCACAAGCCAAAATGATAGGTGCTTCCCTAGTAACACCATTTGTGGTATTATTCCTATTCCACAGATGAGGAAACTAATCTCAGAGAGGTTGAATTGTGTGCCCAAGGTCACACAGCATAAGTAAAAGAGCTGGGTCTGACGCTGTATTCCATTTTCTCTGTACTCTACTCTGGCTTCCAAGGTTCATTTTTTTCTGGGAGTAGAAGTCTTTGTTCAGGTGAAATCTTGCCCAGAACTCCACAGATTACGGTAGCTTTACTGCTGAGGTGGAAAGAGGCTGCAGCTGCCAGCTCAGTCCCTGCTTTAGGCTCTGAGGCGGCTACTGAGACAGCTGCACCCCTTCTGGGAGTCGCGGGACTGGGCCTGGGAAGCCTGAGCTGGGCCTTCAGTGAAAACCCCAGGGCTACTTTCCACGTACCCACTAGGGGCCTTTCCTTTGGGGTCTGGGAAGAGACAGAGGGTGCAGCTCTGATCAAAGCCCTCCAGGGGAGCATCTCCTCTCCCAGGGGCCTCTCTCCTGTGTTGTGTGGCTCTCAGCTCCCTGCAGAGCAGTGGCCGGTGGAAAACTATTTTGCAGCAACAGAGGAAGAAGGCGGGCCTTGCCGATTGTGCCCTTGCCAACAACAGCCCGGAGCCAGGGCCTGCTGGTGAGGTGGAGGGGAGAACTGGCCTCCCACAGGCCGAGCTGTGGCTATCCTTCCATCCATTGCAGAGAGGAGGGAAGGACACTCAGCTGTGCCTGAGTGAGGCCCCTCACTTCTGGGGACTGCCTCCAGCTACTGGGGCACGCATGAGGCATGCTACATGGCAGTTTGAGAAAACCAGGCCAAGTAGGCTGCCTCAGGCCCCAGACCACAGCCCAACAACCCGTCAGGGCTGGCTGCAGGCTTGGGCAGGCAGGCCTCCCACCCTCCTCCCGCCCTCCCTTGGAGCTGCCCTTCACGTTGATAAGCTGCTGTTTTGTTTTTTTTTTAAATGAAAAAAAGTTCTAATTACAAGTCCAGGCTGCTTCTCTATGACAGGGTCTTCCAGGCACTTAGCTCAGTGTCCCAGGAGGTGAGAGGCGGAAAGTGAAGGAACAGGAGAGGTGGGCTTGTTTGTGGTTGGTCATGCAGTACCTTGCAGTGGCCACCATCCTGTGTCCCTCCCTGTGAGAAGCTGCTGTTCCCCAGCCTGTGCCATTCCAGACCCCCTCTCTCCTTCTGTCTAGCCAGTGTTGCCCACCCCTAGCAGCCCGGCTGAGCCAAGTTGCAGTGTCCCTGCTCACAAGCAGGCCCCAGCCTGCTCAGGGCATCTGGGTGTTCGGGACATCAGCCCCTCTCATTTAGCTGCATTGTGGGCACTGCTTTTCACAGCCCTCATACCCTGTGCTTTGGCTCAAGCTTCACTGTTAAATACCCACCGAGCAGAGCTTGTGTTTTTTATAACTCCATTTTCTAACTCTCCCAGTTGTGGCCTAAACCCTCTCAGATCTGGGCTCTTTAAAGTCTGCTGTCTGACCGTGACTTCAAGAGGAGAACCGTGACCCCCTTCAAAAACTTCCTTCATGGAGACTAGGCAGCCACCATCCCTTCAAAGATGAATCCTTTGGTTGTGTCCTCCCCAAATTCTGAGACTTACATTGAATAAATCTCAAATGAAGGGCTATTAATTGATGGCTCAGATATAAAGCCTGGAGGAAGATGGAAGAATGTTTATGATAGATATTATATGAAAAAAAGGAGGAGGCAGCATTGCATTTGGGGTATGATTAAAACTGCCAAAAAAAAAAAAAAGACCCTGTATATAAATAAATTGTGTAGAAGAAAATGTTTGGATTAGAGTGACTCTGGGTGATTTTTCCCCTCACTTTTATTTATTTTAAATTTTTTAATAAACATAATTCGAAAATAAACCAATGAATATGAGAGAATTCTTCTAGAGGCCTGGTCACAACAGCTGCAGAGAGAGGTGCAGTGTGGAGAAAGGAAGTCCAGCGAGGGAAATGTCAGGAGCGTCAGAACCCTCGCTCTTCCCTTCTTTGCCTGGATGCAGGCTGGCAGTAGGAGGGCTGGACCTGGCCTCCCTGAGGACAGTTGTAGAGAACGTGATTGCTAGGTACTCAGCACACTGCAGGGACATCCCCTGCATTCACCTGCACTTGGGAATGAAGTAGGTGCTAGTCTCTTTGTGATCACTTTGCAAATGAGGAAACTGAGGCCTGGGGAAGCCAGGTAGCCAGCCAAAGTCAACAGCAAGTGAAGGGTGGAGCTCGTTGCTCCCATATCCCACTGAAGGCTGGCAGGATTCAGGGGCCTCCCACACCTTCCTAACCCTGCCTGTTTTTCCCCTGTCCTTCCCCAGGGGTGGAGTTCGTGGTTCCCAGAACTGGGTTCTATTGTAAGCTGTGTGGGCTGTTCTACACGAGCGAGGAGATGGCGAAGATAAGCCACTGTCGCAGTGCTGTCCACTATAGGAACTTGCAGGTAACCACTGGCCTTCCTTGCCCAACACCTCCTGGAGTCCCTGTCTGCACACCCAGGCCTGGCATTCAGAGTCCTTAGCCTTGCTTGCCCTCTGTTCTAGCTCTCACCTTCCAGGCACAGGCTACTTGTAGTCCTAAAGCACAAGCATCCATTTCCTGCTTCTGTGAGTTTCCATCTCCTTCCACCACACAGAGAACCCCTGCTCTTCCCACAGACTTGGCTCTACCAGGCTGCTCCACACAGGGGCTGCTTCCCACGGGCTCCCAGAGCATCTGTCTGGGTTGGGCTTGTTAACATCAACCTTTCCCTAACTCCAGCTAAACCAGAGTTCACCTTGCCCATGGTTGGGGCTAACCCCTTCCCACAAAGCCTGGATGGCCCAGATGCAGATATTTAAGTTTCTTTTCTCCTATGCAGATATCCCTGTTTGTTATAATAAAAACAGCAGTTGTGTTTGTATTTAAATGTCCATCCACAATGCAAATACTTATGACAGCTGCACTATGTACTAGATGTCGTTCAAGACACTGGAGATTTAACAACAGCAGCAATGAAGCCAACAAAATCCCTGTCCATTCTAATGGAGGAAACAAGCAATAAATAAAATAAATTATGAAGTATATTAAAAGGTGACATATAAAAATACTCTGTATACCATATTTCATCCAATCTAAGGTGCCCTCACTTGTGAGACACAACACCATTTTTTGATATCAGCAAGAAAAAAAAAGGTGCAAATTATGTGGTGAGATTCCATCAACTATAAAATGCATTTTGATTTCAGAGCTGTTATGTGTAGAAAAAAATGTGTCTTAAAATCAATGAAATATATAATATGTTCTGTAATGGACACCTAATAACCTATGGTATATTAGAATATGGTTTTGATAATTATCTTTTGGGATATATAGGCTGAGTTTTAACAACTTAATGGAAAACTTGGTATATTAGACGTCCAGGGCTCAGTATCTCACTGAGGACACCCCTTGTTTTTACTATAAGGAATCTGACTAGCTGTTTGACTCACAGGCCTCAACTCAAGAAGTCCTTATCATGACTTTTCCCTAGTCCTAGGCGAGACATTACTATTACTTAAATTGTCAAAAAGTAATTGATCCAGTGGTTCTCAACCAGGGATGTGAACCAGAATCACCTTGACATTGTTACTAAAATACCAGTACTAGGTGAGATATTCATTAGAAAGGGGGGGGGGCTGCAGTAATATGTAATTAGAGAAAGTTCTCTAAATGATTTGAAAGTGCACTCCTAGTTAAGAAACCAGGGAATAAGCTGACATCTTGTTTTATAATTGAGGAAACTGAGGCCCAGAGAAGCTATGTGATTTGTCTGAGCCATAGAAATAGTGAATTACTAGACCTTGGATCAGAGCACCTGATTCTTAATCACATTCCTCTTTTTACTCTACTAAGTTGATCTTGGAAACTGAAACCTACGATGTCATGGCCTGGGTTACCATCTGCAAGGGACTGTCTTTGGCTATGTCTAAACTCGGGTCATTTAAGCCTCTTGATTTCCCTCTGGAGAGCAGCTGCTCTGTGACTGAGACAGTCACAGGGCCTGGGACCACAGCCTGGCCTTTCTTGGGGTATTAGGCCTGACTTGGCCAAAGCAGGAGATTGAGACTGGACTGCACAGAGCCAGCCGTAGGCAGTCTTCAGGTCTGAGGACACAATCATCCCCTTCCCTAACGAGATGAAGTCACAGAAGGCAGGACCGAAGAGGTCTTGAAGATCGTCTAGTCCTGATTTTCCCAAACTTTTGAAGTGTAGCTTCCTGGATCCCACAGTACACTTTGCTCATTCATTCTCCTATGGCTTTGTCGGAGAACATGCAATGTGAACAATCTTTCCAGCACGTTCTAAGGCCTCATTGTGAGAATCTTTTATCTCATCCAGCAGTCTTGGTGGGATTGTGCAGCCCCCAAGGGGCCCACATAGCTCACGGTCACCCCAGGAGTTAGGAAGAGTTCAGACTTGCCAGGGCTTCTTATTCTAAATCCTGTGTTTTTCCCAGGCCATGGGCTGCACTGCATTGGGGCCTCTGGGCCAGGCCCCCAGTCAGACTCCCAGCCTTGCAGCAGGCCAGAACCCTTCCTGTGGTACACATTTGAGGCAGACATTAGCTCACCCTCTCATTCTGACCAAGTGTAGGTTACCTGGTACACCTGTCAGGGAGCTGGAATCCTCCTCAACAGACTTCCCAGATAGGATTTGTACCAGTGGCCTTGACTGAATGCCGCTGTCCACACAGTCTGGCTCACCCACCCCAAGCAGCAGGTGCTGGCTGACACCTAAGTCAGGCAACTTTTAAACTTAGCAGCCACCAGGAGGCCTCATGGAGGGGGGTGGGGACTCCTCTTCCAGGCAGACAGCAGGTGGAGTGAACCTCCTTCTCTCTGAACAACCCCTGCTGTGCTCTGTGCTGTCACAGCTCTGCAAGGACCCACCCATGGAGTGATCTAGAGCAACAGGTGGACTCAGTGCTAGAGAGGAAACGCGGACACTTGCTTGGCCCCAGGTCCCGGGAGGAAACACGCCCTTCTGCCAGATGCCCATCTATTTGCCTTCCTCAACACACGGTCTCTCTCCCTGAGCCCCCAGTTAGCAGCCTTGCCACCTGGCACGCACGGTTCGCCTCTCTCCCACTCAGGCCGTCCCCATCTCAGGAAGCCAACCACAGTCTTTCCTAGGAAAGAGGAGCCAGTCCCAGCCATGTCATGCACATCCTCACATCTGACCCTCAGAATCCTGCCAGGAGGAGGGGTGAGGAAGGCACTGTTGCCCCATTTAACAGATTAGGAGTCTGAGGCCGACAGAAGGAGAGTGACTTTCCCTAAATCAAGTGGCTGGAGCTGCAAATGAGAAAGGCAATGTTACTGTTTATTCTGTGCCAGGCGCTCTGTGTTGCCTCTTATTCAGTAATTACCATTATCACCCTCTCTCGATGAATGTCAGAGTATTTGACAACTTGCTGCTGAGAGCTGGAATTTGAACCCCTGACAGCAGAGAACACACACTCAGCCATTGTGCTGGACCTAATCTTTCTGACTCCTAACACAGGGCATTGTCCTTGCAGCCCAGCCACAGGCAAGGGACTCCATCTGCGGCCGTAGGCCATTCCTCATCCTGTATCGCTGTGTTGACTCCGGACAGTCCAAGTAGCCCACCCTGGCCCACTGTATTTTGCCAGGGCCAGTAATGTTAGTGAGTGTTCGGGGCCCATGTGGAGGCTGCCCCCAACTGTGGGACAGACAGGTCATTTTTAAATATATCCAAAGACCTCCAGACCTCTCCACCTGCTAGCTTGCCCTGACAGGAAGCAGGTTGTTGGGAGTCTCGGATGTCAGGCTGTGGTTTCTGTCTTACACGATTGCTATAGGCCAGCACTCGCCTTCCCCGCCTTCCATCTTCCCTCCTCCTGCCTTTCACATGTGGACATGCTGCCTAGAGACTGGGTTCTTTCTGGAAAACAGAGTCCTGCTGAGGATTAAGTGTATTTAGATAAGTCCACCAGTCAGAAGAGTGCTTGGCAGCAGGTAAGGGGCCTGGAAGTGTTTGCTGTTGTAGCTGTACTTTGTACTTTTTCTACAGAGATGCATATTACTTGTAAGCTAACATAATAAGGGGCTTTTCATGGGTTCTGTGGCCCCAGGGGGATCTGGGGCAGGAGAGGGTATCCCCCTGACTCCCGCTGGGCCCAGATGCTAGGAGAGTAGGTGAGGCACATGCCTTCCCCCCCTCTCTTGTTGGGTCACCACTGACATGTCTTTTCCTCCGCTTCTTCTCTTGTCCCACCACAGAAGTACTTGTCCCAGCTGGCTGAGGAGGGCCTCAAGGAGACCGAGGGGGCAGGCAGCCCCAGGCCCGAGGATGGCGGGATTGTGCCATGCTTCGAAAGGAAAAAGCTCTGATGCTTCTGCTGCTGCTGGGAGGTGGGAGAGGGAGGCCTGCCCAAGTGAGGCCTTCCTGACCTCTGGGCCCGGACTGAAGCCCGAAAGGGAGGAAAGCCAGGCAGGGCATGTTGCTTGGGTTTGTTCCCAGAAACTCATTAAAACACCCCCAAGGTATCTCCAGGAGCTAAATCACCCTGGTGTGTCCAGCCCGCCACGGGTCACCAACTCCCTGTTGACTTCAGTTTCTCTCAAGCGATTTTTCAATGTGATTCTCTCTCCCTTCCTTCCTCCCTCCCTCCCTCCTTCCTGCTGTGCCAAGGATCATTTCCTCTTCATAAAATCCAACTTCTCAGGGATTTTCACAGTGTTTGAATTCTTGATAGGATATAACAGGTCAGTCCAGGCTGAGTCATGCAAGGAAACGTTTCATGGAAACTTCTGGGTCAAGTGGAACCGCTTCAGTGAATGCCCGGTGGTGTCTCTGCCTGGCGTCCCTGTGTGTTCTGCAGGGAGAGCAGGGGAAGCCCAGTGGGACCCTGTGGTCCTGAAAAGGGGCCGTCACTGACAGGTGGCAGAAGCTGAGAGTGGCTTCCTTACTTCTTTCTCCAGCTAGACTACTTTTCAGAAAAGCCCTTGTTTTGAAGGACTCTTTCCTCTTTTCAACTATTCTATAAGTCTGCCAGATTTATGCCTTAATGTAAAATTAAATGAATTTTAGGGAGGACGAAAAGAGCCTTTCATGTTTTTAGAAGCTCTGATAAGTTTCCTCCAAAAGTATTTCCCTCCTCTTGATTTTGGGAGATGTCAAGGTTTGTTCTGTTCTGGACAATGAATTTGGTAGAGATTCACTTTAATTAAAAATGAAAATGGAAGCATCTTCTGCCTCCAGCTAAAACAGCAGTTGGCATGGCCTTAGGTCAGGTGCTGGCCTCCTCTGTGGGTGGCATTGGCTTGAGAGGGACAATAACAAGGAAATGGCATCTGTCCTTGACTCACCTTTGGTGCCTGCACCCTGGGGTACAACAACTGCACAGTGGCGTGGTTTTCAAATGGTTCTTAAGTGGGGGATGAAGCTAAAGAAAGAGAAGGCTTGGAGAACTGAAATGGAGCATTTGAGGGCTCTTGGGGGTTGACCAAATGCACATTCAGACTTTGATGTTAAGATGTCAGGAAGAACAGAGCCTTGTTCCCAGTGCTCTGTCTGATACTGGAGGTCAGTGCCTTCAGGCCCTCGATGGGCTGTGGGGTTTCTACCCAGACAGTCTATGAGAAGGGTGTGGGACAAAAGTGCCGGGAAAATGAGGCTCTCCCTCAGCCACACAGCAGATTCCGGAAAGTTCAGAAAGGAGCCTGGGGCTGTTTTCAGGAGCTGAGCTCCTCCCCTGAAGGTGCCTACCATGGCTTGGCCTGGGAAAAATAAAACAAGAAAGATGGGTCGTGCTCCTCTGACTTTTCCTGTTGTCTTGTCTGCAATCGTGACTGTGGGCAGGTACACCGAGGAGGGATTATGTGTGAATTTTTTGTTTTCATTTTTCTTTTTATGGTAGGTCAGAGTATACAGCACATTCTTTGCACTAATGGAAGGAAGGTGGAGAGATTAACTCAATACCTTTTATGTCAGGAAACTGAAGCACAGAAAGGAAACAAATGTAGAACATAAAATAAACCTTGAAGCATATTGTCACTGGCAAAGAGAGAACGATGGAAATCCATGAGAGACAAGAGTTAAGGCAAGCACAGAGGGAAACAGACCAGTCTGGACAGGCGTGGTGAGGAGAGGTTGGAAGAAGCAAGAAACCTGAGCTTGTCGTGTTAAATAAGACGTATAGAAGGCCACTGGTTTGACTGAGCTCCTGCACTAAGGCCCAACAGACCAGACCAAACCAAAATGGGGTCACCCATGCTAAGGTTTCACGTCAGCAAGCCAAGATTAAGTCGGTTATCTGACTTTTCAAGAAATTAGGAGAGAGAGACAATAGGCAAATCCCCCCAAAGGCCAGTATTCACCAGCATGACAAAGAAGTCACCTTTAACTTTTACAAGGAAAGTAACTTTGAAATGACCAGTCTGGCTTTTGTTCTCTGTGTCTCTTTCTTCAGTCCGTTTCTGTCCATAAAGCCAACTTCCCCTGCTCAGCTTATGGGAACACTTGTTCTATTTTGTAGAATGAGGTATTGCCCAGTTCTAGAATCAAAAATAAAAGCCAATTAAGATCTTCAAAATTGTTGTAATTTTGTGTTTTGATAAAGCCATATGGGAGTATTAGGAAAGTTGGTATCTCAAATAGAATAAAGTCTGAAGATCGTGGCTCAGCCCAGGTTGTTCCCCTGGCCAACTCCATAGGTTTTAACCCAGTATTCTGGACACCAGCTGTGCCACCTCTATTTCTCAGAAAGCCCTCGGCCCCATGTGTTTTTCTTCCCACTGTGGGGAGGTCTGTGGGCAGCTCTTTGGTCTCCTATCTGAACCTTGCTGGCAAGAGCCCACATCCTCCATCAGAGCCTGGAACTATGCATTATCAGAGAGGTTGGACGCTTTGTTTCCCAGCCAAGTAGGAGCAGACCTCAGAGCTCACTTTCCTCTTCCCCCAACCCCAGCAGCATTGCCATGGAAATCCAGATGGTCTTGTTCCCCAGTAATGTAATGCCTCCCTTGCTGATAGACTGACCTTCATGTTGGAAAGCTAGAAAGAGCCCCAGGAGGGAAAGAGAAGGGGCTGTCTCTGCATTCAGTCAGAACCTTCCATTTAAACTCATCTATGAGTCTATACTTGTATGTGTACATATATGTATTTATTTTTATTTATTTTTATACAATTCCATTGGCATGGTCCTTCACCAACCCTATAATTTGCACTTTTTATTGCTATGTGTGTCACACCTGATGCAGTATTAAAGGCAGCCAGAAAAATATTGATTTATTTTTTAAAGCTCTCCTTTGGTGTTTTGTCAACCATTTCAAAGTGTCTCCCAGAAAAGGTTGCCTAAGAGCAGTCATTGCCTTGAGCAACAGATTCATTTGTACCCTTGGTACAATATGATAAAGGCCTGTATAATTTTCTTTTTGTGGTTGACACCTGAAATAAAGGATATCTAGACAATCTTCCCAAAGAATTTTGTAAATTTGATGTTGGTGTGAGCAGCAGCCATTAGTATCAGAGTTTCCCATTGTTGGACAGTCGAGGCTGTGATCTGTTAGACTATGTACTTGAACTGGACCAGAGTTTGTTGTTTGAGTTTATGAGAAAAACAAAAACATTTGACCTTGTATCAAAATTTGTTGTGTCCTACAAAATGTCACCACTTTTCCTGATCTGTATAATTGACTGCAATGTGTTTGTTTTTACAAAAGGAAAAAATAAAAATTTTTAATAAAGAGAATCTGAAAGGTCATGAGTGATGTGTGTCGTGCAGGAGTCCTTGACATTTGGCTGGGGGAAGCTCCAATACAAAGGATGGGATCTGGTCCCTCTGGCCGGGGTCAACCTTTTGGCCTCTCTGTGCCACATTGGAAGGAGAAGTGTTATCTTGGGCTTCACATTAAATACATAATCACTAACGGAAGCTGATAAGCAAAAACAAAAAGAAAGAAAAGAAAAACGTCTGTACATAATTTTTGTGATATCTGCCACCACAGAGAGGCAAAAAAGTCCTCACCTGATCTGCATTTGAGGCTGCAGGTTGGACCCCTGTAGGGCTGACTATAGAGGGTTCTGGTTAGGCTGCCAGAGACAATCAGAGGTTCTTAGGGGTAAGCCTGGAGGATAAGTCTGACTAAGTGGGGGTATGGCTACTGTTCCTTTTGGAGGCTTAGATACAAAAATCTCTTGGCCTGTTATAAACCTAATTTTACTACCCAGTGCTCCCTGGTCTTCTGGTGTCTGAACCCAGTTGTCCGCACCAGGGTTAGGCGGCTTCTGGCAGTTCCATCCCCTGTGAAGATGAAGATCTGGTGGTCAGTGCTATAGTGGAAACAGCAGGCCCACGCCAGACACTGTTAATCAGTCTGCTTCCTTGGGTGTAAAATGGGATAATGGCATTAATTGCCTCCCAGGGTTGTTTTGGGTTAAGCCAATTGCTGGTAAAAGCATTTGGTATGCTGCAAGGTACCAAATCTTGTTTACTTTTGCAATCTGTGCTCTGGACTGCCACCCTCCAAATTTTAGGTGTTCTTAAGTTCTTTCTCAACCATTTCTTCTAGCAAAACAATGCCAGTTGGCCAGTCCTTTGTATGGACTGGAACCTTCCCTGGGCACTTCCCTCTTGTGGGCAGTGCTCCTGAGTCAACAGGGAGGGTCTGGGAAGCCTGGACCCAGAGGGCAAGGAGAGGAGCACCTGTAATTACCTGGATCAGATTGCAGATCCAAGGAAAGTTCCCGTGGAGCCTGTCCCTACTGTCCTCCCCACCCCCGTACTTCATGTGGCCATCCTTGAGCAGAACCCAGGTCTCTAGTTCCCAACGAAGAGGGGTGGGGAAACATTCTTTGCTTGCAGCTGCTGTTTGTGCCCAGCTGGTCAAAGCAGTGAATGGATCTAGAGCTGGTCCTGCTGCCCTAAATTTGGGATGCAGGATGCTTGAGGGTGACCCTGGTGCCTAGTTCCAGCATGTTGCTTTATGTGACACAATTCCAGAGAGCACCAACCACATTGCATCCTACAGGATGGTGCCCCTTGGAGTTGTGCACTGCAGACACCCTGCCAGGAACTGCCCTGAGTTGCAATTGTTTCCCCATCCCTGGGTGTCCCATTTGCTCTTGGATAACCCCGTGGGCCCTGGAGCCTGGTTCTGAGCCAGTCTGGTGGGCTGGAGCTGTGACACTGAGACCCACACCTCTCCCCCGTGGTCTAGACCCTGGGCTGCTTCTCACAGGGCCCCACGAGATCAGGTCACTTGAATACTGACCTTGGCCCCAGTCTTGCCCAAGATCTCTGCCCCTTTGAACATCAGTAGCAACTATTGACTATCTGCCTCAGCAGTGGTTGGATGGCTGGGCCACTCCTGACAACTCCCCATTTTCTTTTCCCATCATGATGGCCTTACAAAGGCATCTATTCCAAGTGAAATTCCAGGCATGTTAGGGCAGGATGGCCCCAGAGACCCCCCCCCAAGTCTTAGCCTTTATTGAAAGTGAGCAAACAGGCCCAAAGAAGGGATGTGACTTGCCTAAGGCTACACAGCTTATTAGTATAGGACCAAGACTAGAATCCAGAGCTCCCCCAGGTAGTCCTGTTGGGGCTACATGGGGAGTTTAGGCTATTTCAATTATGTTATTTCATGAATTTTCTAGATCTAGCCCTTGCTGGACTTTGGCACTCAGCAAAGGGCTCTAGACAAATCATGGACTCTCATGCTTCGGATGCATCAGACTCACATGGGGAGTTGGCTAGAAACACAGATTCCCAGCCCCTTGTCATGGAGATTCAGACCCACTAGGTCTTGGGGAGGGCCCTAGGTATTTGCATTTAAAACAAATCTGGGGGTGAGTCAATGCAGGTGGAATCCACTGATCACACTTTGAGAAACACTGCCCTGGATGTTGACCAAGGACTTGCCCAACAGCTCCTAGAATAGAAGGGGCATTTACTTTACTGCAGTAGGGGCAGAAGAGATATGAGCAAAGACCATTCAAGATAGGGGACATTCTGGGATGGAAAAGACTTGACAATGGGGGACAGGAAAAAGACACCAGCCTGGCCATGGCAGAAGGAGCTGGAGGGAACTGCTGGTAGTTTGTGCGTGTGGTGGGGAGTGTGTGCGTGTTGGGGTGTGTGTGTGTATGTCTGTGTGTGTATTGGGGGGCATG
Organism: Perodicticus potto; assembly: GCA_963574655.1. Classification (NCBI taxonomy): domain Eukaryota; kingdom Metazoa; phylum Chordata; class Mammalia; order Primates; family Lorisidae; genus Perodicticus; species Perodicticus potto. The sequence goes on along the minus strand of CAUYRH010125527.1, from coordinate 11,944 downwards.
TCACCAGATTGGGTTTGGGAGCACGTCGCCACGATTTTTTAAACTGGATTCATACTTACTGTGTTCAGGCAAAAGTCAGTTTTCTAGTGCTCTCTATATCTTTGTCAAAGGCTTAAAGTGCCATGGTTACGAAAATGGCTCCTCATCAGGGGAGAGCCCTGCCCCTAAGCATAGGGAGCTGTGCAGAGTCAGCAATCCTCCTGGGGAGGAGGTGCGAGGAGCATAAGCATCGCCTAGAGCCTCACTGTCTGTCAGAGACCCTGGGTTTACACACATTCTCTCCCACCCTCCGTGAGCCGCTCCCAGTACTGAGATCAGCAAAGCCGATCACTGAGCCTGCCCACATGCCTCGCTCCGGTCCGTGTGTCCCGTGTAGGGATGTGGTTCTTGGCCTCTTCACAACCTGAGAGGCAGGTGCTGTTATTCTCCACGTCACTTCAGATATAGGAAAAATGAGGCTCAGAGAGTGGTTTGTCAAGGGTCAGCCAGCCAGGAAGCAACGGAGTGGGGATTCAAACCCAGGTCCCAGGACTTTCGTACCACTCTCTCAGCCACTATTCTCCACTCCCTAAAGGAGAATAAAGGGTCTTCTTTATCCCTGCATCTCCCTAATGTCTCTAGACCCCAGGTCTGGCGAGAACAGGGGGGTAAGGTTGAAAGCCTAGTTTAGCTGCATGGGCTTAAGACTAACGTCCTGATTGTTAAATCCCAGAAACTGGTATCCCCACTATTTCCCCTTCCTAGAAAGTAGATAAAGAAAGACTGCTACCTACAGCACTGGAGGTAAATAGGCTGGAAGGCCAAGGGGGCCAAAGAAATGCTGTTTCTTCCTTCTCCTCCGGGGGAACTGGAGCTAGGGAATAAGAGAGAATGGAGGGCCCCCAAGGCTGCTCAAACCCCCTCTGCATCAGGAAAAGGAAAAAAGGGAAGCATCCTGCTTTCTGCTCTTGGGGGACTCAGGGCCACTGGGGCGTAATCAAAAAGGTATTTCCCATAGCTCCAGACTTGGCACTTTTACTTCTTCTTCCTGAGGGAAACTTGTTATTTACCTGTCATCAAGGAGTTCAGATGATGCCTAACGCAGGCTGTGTAGGACCAGATTAAGCCAACAGAAAAAATCTAAGTGAGGACTCAAGAAACTTTGACGAGGTTGGGGCGGAGGGAGGGTAATTGGTGGGTCACACCTACGGTGCATCTTAGAAGGGTACAGGCGAACCTTACTAAATGCAGAATATAAATGTCTTCGTATAATAACTGAGAAAATGCCAGGAAGGCTACGTTAATCAGTTTGATGAAAATAGTTAAGATTATATATGAAACCAGCACATTGTACCCCTTGATTGCACTATTATACACAGCTATGATTTAATAATAAAGACAATAAAATTTAAAAAAAAAAAAAAAGAAACTTTGAGGTGGCAAATATGTGATTTGTAAGGGCTGATGGAGCATGAGATGTGCCTGGGAGCCTTCTGGGAGCCAAGGCCAAAGAGGAGACACACTCCATTACATGGGTCCCTTATCAGAATAAAGAGAGCATTCCAGTTCATCTGGGGGAAATTGTTCTGACACCGTATTTTAGAAGAATTCTGAGGACCTGAAGATAGTGTGGGCAGGGGCGTGAGAGGTGTTGAAAAAAATCCTTGGGTAGGTAGCTGACAGTCCAGAAGGCTGTGTTGAAAAGCACAGTGGGAGCCCTTTGGATGGGACATTAGGATGGTCCTGTCTGTGTAACATTGTCAGAGTGACATTCCTGCTACCCAGAGGCCTTTGTTCCACCTGACCAGCCGACCTGAGAGTGGCTGTACTGGCTTAAGGTTGTGGGACTTTTGTTTTGGTATGTTTTCAGAATCTGTTTTTCACCTATCTCCTGTCAATTGGCTGAACTCCCAGGAACCGATGTCCCTAGGACAAGGAGGAGGCCACTGCTATCTCTACCATCTGACTGCCCTGCCACACACAACTGACAACAGAGAGTTCCGGGCGGGGCCCCTGCCTCTCTGGATTGTGGGGAAAAAAGTTCTCTCCAGCTTGTACTTTTTGAGGTTTCCCACAAGGGACAACTACAGCCAGGAGGGAACCCAGCCTGACAGGGAAAAAGAGCTGAGTCTCAGGCTGAGTCTGGGATCTGTCTTTCGAACGTGTCTGAGAAGGACTGGCCTGAGGAGGAAGGGTGCAGAGGGTGCACCCTGTTTGCCCGTGAGCTCTTTCCCCCTCACTCTTTGTAAGCCTGGGAGGGAGAGAGTTTTCTGGCTCAGGGACTGGTCTCCATGCTGGGAATCAGAAACCCTGAGTTCCTGAGTCGAAGACATTGGCCCTACACTGCGTCCCAATGAGCTTATTCTGAGGCTCAGGTGAATGTCCACCTTCTGCCACCTCAGTTCTCCCATCTACACTTTGACACGTGGCTTGTGCTTGCCTGACCTGGTTGGGGTGAAAGTAAGGCAGGTGCAGAGACTTGCCGTCAATCCCAAGGTGGAGGTGGCGGGGTTGTTTTTCCCCCTGAACTCTCCCATGCCGTGGGCCACAGGCCTGTGGGGAGCTATGGTCCTTGCTATTACTACCTTCTTGCCTTTGGCAGGGAGGTCTGCTCTCAGGAGCGGGCACAGTGCCTCTGGTCCACCCCGGCCGCCCCGGGTCTCTACGGTCTGGGTCGTGTGCTCTCCTGTACACCTTTGCTTGGTACTCAGCCAACCCTACTTAACCTCTCCTCGTCTGCACCCACCGCCTTCACTTGTGGTTCAGCCATGCTCAGCGCTCATTGGTCCCCAAATAGGCCCCGTCACAGCTCCTTGGTTTTGCACATGGTTTTGGCATTCTCTGAAATGCCCTTTTCTTTTCTCTCTACTTGGAAACCTTGTTCAGTGCTCTGTTTAAGTGTTGCCTTCTTTACAAAGCCTTCCCGACCTTCTCTTACCTCCCCACAGGGGTTTCTGGCTCCCCATTGTGTCCCAGGACAGTTTGGACCCCTAACCTGGACTCACACACCACAGGGGAACCCCTCTTTACAGCCCTAGGCCTGCCACCTTGTTATATGTTTATAGATTTGCTTCTGTGGTCGTCATTGTATCTACAACAGCAGGTTCTGTACTCTCTCCCTGGTGCCTGCCACAGAGCAGGTACCAGTGAATGTCAGCTGAAGGACTAAGCAACCCCTGTCCCTGAGGCCTGAGACCCAGGTCTCTGCCCAGTCACCGGGCACTGTGAGGACTGGCCCAGCCTGCTGGCTACAGGAGCAGGTGGGTGGGTCTTTGGAGCAATGCCAGGGAGCACCCCACCCCCTCACCTCACCACATCAGCCCTGCCCATTTTTCCCTCCCCAGACCCCCCAACCCAGGGCTGGGAGTTGGCTCTGATGGTTGATGACACAACCCTGCTTGTATTGCCTCAAATTTGGCTTTTTAACAGCCAGATTCTTCTGCAGACACAGAGCTGGGCCTCCTACGTGGGCCTCATTTCTCTTTGCCCCTAGGGACATCTACTCCCCAAACCTGTCTGTCCTCACACTGCACCCCCACCTAGCCTGGCCCACCCAGTTCTCCTCAACCTTCCCAGGCAGAGCCGGGAACAAAGCAGTGTTTATGACAGTTCTGTCAACACCGGGTAGATGGCCTGGCTTCACCCTGTGCTTTGGAAACCACACCTGCCTGCCTGAGGCCCACACCTAATCAATGCCTCCTGAAGACCCAGGGCTACAGGAGGCTCCGGGACTCTCCTCTGCTAACATCTGAAAAGCACCGAGGACTTGGGCCGTGAGCGGGGGTTTCAGTTCTGGAAAGAGACAGACCTTGCTCTAGACTCTAGATTGATTAGGCTGACCAGATGGTTAATAATTAAACCTGACCTATTCCCAGCCACACAAACACCCTGCAGCCAGGAGTCACCAGCAAGCAGGAGCTGGGAAAGAGGCACTGAAGCTTGGCCTGGGTCTGGCTCTGAAGCCCGCAAGGAACTGGGCCTTTATTTCACAGTCTTCTGTCCACTCACTCAGGTCTACAAATCCACCTTTCTGATTTTTCCCACCAGTTCTGCACGCTGAGCAGGCTTTTGGCAATTCCTAGGGTGCAGCTGGCCTTGGCTGCTCTGGGGTAGGATTTGCAGATGAGACTGGACTTGAGCTACACCTGTGTCGACATTTGATTTCCTCCAGGGCTCCTCCTGAGCACAACCTCTCCCCTTTCCCAGTGAAGAATCCTACTTTCACTGCCCAGCACCCTGCAAAGGGCAAGGCCCACACCTAATCAATGCCTCCTGAAGACTCAGGACTACAGGAGGTTCCTGGGACTCCCCTTCCTGCCACCTTCCTGCCTTCCCTTCTCCTTGCAACTGCACGTCACCCCAAATATGAGGCCTTCTTCATTCAGGGGAGACCACTCTTTAGCACGTTTCTGCCCTTCTATGGCTAGTTTTCTGGGGAGGGTATAGGGATAGGAGTGGGACTCCAGCCCCATTGGTGCCCTGGCTTCAAGCCAGCTGGGCTAACGCAGCCCTTCTGCTCTGATGCAGGACCCCCCAAACTCTCTGTAGTCCAGGATTTCATCTGAGACAGCTGGGCCAGCCCAGGAGAGTTATGTTCCTGTCCTGCCCTCTTCTACTGATTTGCAGGATGACCTGATTGGCTCACTTCCATCTCCCCTTCTTGGGCCTCTCCATTCCTGGAAAAGAGGCCATCATCCTGGCGTGACATGAGGCAGCAAAGAAAAGCCTCGACCAGTTGTTCAAGCACGTGTGCATGCACATGTGCATGTGTGCAAGTGAAGCTCATGGAGAACAGTGGTCACAGTGAGTAGTTTTAAAATGTGAGCCTTCTCAGGATGCCCCATCATGGGTAACACTTCCACCCATCCTGGCCCTTCCTGCAGCACAGCCCGCATACCTCCCCTGCCCGTCACAACTGTTCCTGTTGGACTATTCAAAGCCTCTTTCCCTCCCCTTCCTTGGCTAAAGAAGAATTTAATTGCCAAGCATTTAGGCCTCTCTCTCTTTCTAAGTAAGGCAGGTCCATCAGCAGGGTTGGGGAAGAACCAGAGGTGTGGGGCTGGGGAGACATCCATTCACTGTGGCTGAGATTGACTCCCAGAGAGAAGAGGGAAAAGAGGCAGAGGAAGCCTGAGAACACACGCTCTGGGGCTGGTGTCAGAGAGGTTTAGTTGTGTTTTGGTGGGAAGGATAGAGAGGGAGAGAGGGGGAGGTTTCTAGGTAGCTGTGAGATTATTATGAGCTGGAGACCAAAAGAGACAGACGTGGGGATTTAAGGAAAAGTTGCTATGGATTACAGATCTGATCTCACATTAAGCTCTTTGAAAGATCCAAATAATATTTTTTCATGTAGTGTAAGAGAGCATTGATTATAAATCTCATCTTTATTTTTTGTGGAACTGGGAAAGAAAATAACATAGGTCCTTAAGCACTAGCACACTAATCATTTGTTAGATACATCCTGCTTTCAGAATGTTAAAATGTGAGAGAAAAAGAAACTGTGTGTATTAAAATTTATGAATACAGTCCTTGTCCTTTTAGTTAAAGTCTTTAATTTGTTACATGCTAGGACTGGGGCTGTGTGGGATTCTTACATTTATTCTAATGACAGTCATGTCCGGGTCAGCACCAATTTCATCCTGTACCCTTCACAGAACCTACTCTGTGTGCCTAACACAGAGGAACAAACTCACTTGTTCAATTAAATTTTATGGAGCAATCAGATCTCAAGAGGCTGCTGTCAAGTCCTCTCGAAAAGTCTCCATAGATTTTTTTCATTTTAACGACAATCTCACAGAGGGATGTGCACACCCATGTCCACATATTTCCCACCCCTACGTCACAGTTGGGACATCTGGGTGGTCAGAGTGACTTGAATTCAATTCCCACTTGTATGTTTGGGTGTATGATGGCATTGGTACTGATAGTACACCAGTTGCGCTTATTATCACGGGCTCTTGAGGAAAGTATTCATGGGCACTTAGCCCACAAAGAATGCATTTGTACATGCAGAAGGCAGGGTAGTTTGCAGTGGTTTTAAGAAAGAAATGTGGTTAGGAATTGAGAGCGTACAGACAGATCAGATTGCCTATAGGGAAGAAAGAAGTTTTTATGGCAGAGCCTCCAAAGATTACCAACGTTTAAGGGTGCGAAAAGGGGTCTGAGAAGCAGCAGCCAGAGAAATAGGAAGAAATCTAGGGAAGTATGACATCAAGGAGACCAAAGAGAGTACTTGAAGAGGTAAGAGTTTGGGTTTGAATATTCCCAATAATTGAGTGCATCAGGAATTCTGAGGCTAAGCAGAAAATGCACAATGTTAAATGGAAAAAGGGAAAAAGCCCAGGCAGGTAGAATTGCATTTTGGCAAATGCCATTTTTAAACTGTAATGTCCAGTGTGGTGTAACTCATTTCTGTCGCTTTATGGTCTTTCTTCGTCCTTGGCTTCTGATATGTGAATCCACTCTGTCTTGTCCCACGGACACCCCCGAAGACTCACCGGGTTCCAATTCCTTAGTCAAGCCTAACCAAAGAGTAAACAGTCACACCCCACCATTGTCAAAAGCAGCCACAAATGAGGCACCCGCCCCTGAAACATACATAGTACCTACTCTTGAAAACATACAAACTGTTTGACCAAACCTGAGTCTGGTTATCTGATCCTGCCTGCTGGGCTGAATTAAACCGGCTTTAGGACCTGGTGCCTTCTGCCTGGGACCCTCCTCCTTGGCTTTCATCCATTTTCCTGCCTTGTGCTGGCCTCAGACTGCCTTAGAGATGGGCCCAGTCCCTAGACAGTCCCTGGCAAACCGACTTCTTTTACCCTATTGAACCATATATAAGTTGTTTTTCTATGTAGTATCCTTTCCCTCTCCTTCCTGCAAAACTACTGCTGTTCACAGGATCCCATTGCCTGTGATTTGGATGGGCTGCTCTGTCCTATCCTCAGCCATTCACATGATGCAGGCCTGATCAATCGGAGTACCCCATCCTCCTTGTCAGAATGATTGATTCAGAGAGGGGAACATGACCCAAGGGGCCCCACCCAAATCCTCCCTGTGATTTTGCAAGAACCACCAAAAAAGACATACTCTAATTCTGGGGTTGCTAGTTATAAGTCAGTGGTTCTCTATATGTGGTTTGCAGATTCCTGCATGAGGCCAAAACTACTTTTATAATTATATTGAAACTTCTTATTTGCCGTTTTTGCTGTTCACCCTGATGGTGCAAAAAACAATGATGAGTAAAATTACTAGTACCTTCACTGTTCTGTGAGAAAGAGCTGAGAAGGGGCTGAGTGGTAGCCATATGAATCCTGTGCTGCCCACGCTTTGCCCTGTAGCTACAGAGATTGTATCCACTAGTTATACAACTTCAGGACACCATGGATATCGTAGTTTGTGTGAGTGGTCCTATTTATTAGAGTTGGTCAGTGCACAACCTACATGGCTGTACCTAGTGGTCCTGAGACCTGTGCTTTCCAAATTATGTTCCATGTGACTCTGGTGCCACAAGATGCAACTCACAAAAGGATGCCATAGTTAAATAAGCTTGGGAGGGTTGTATTTGTATATCCTTCTCTAGGAGGTTCTCAGTTTCTACTGAGAACATTGAAGGCTCTTAAAATCTAAAGTGTCATAGTAAAGTAACTTTAACCTCTCTTTCCCCAAACTATTTTACCAGGCAATCATTTTGATTCAGGGAGTATTTATAATTTACCATGGAATACTGGGCTTTAGCAAATGCTCTTGAACAGTACTCCATGAAAGCAGGGTCTGTGTCTGACTTATTTTCCTCAGCATACCCAGAGCCTGATACAATGCCTGGCACATCATCAAAATTTGAACAATTCATTGAATAAATTAATGAGTCAATGAAAGATTTATATTCTCTCAAGTCCCAGTACTCTCTATATTTACAAAAGGAAGGTCCTTGTAATGCATTATTTATGTCATTTTTGCCAGCATTGAATTCTGTGCTGTGGTCATCCCTCTAAACAATATATTTTTTAGGCTGCTGTGAGATTTTAGGCACTGAAATACATTCTCTCTGTGTGTGCAGGGCTGGGCAAGCACAACTGTTTCCCATTAAGCCAGACTCCCTGAGGCCTCCCTTCTCTCTGTGGTTTGAGCTGAAGAAGTGAGCCTTCCCAGCTGGTTTTGTGTGGCTGACAAAGAGCTAATATCAGCCTTGGAAAGGGAAGGGGCCATAGCAGCTCTCACCCGACTCTGGGACTCTGGGGCAGTTGAGCAATAATGGAGGCCCTGGGGGCCCTTCCCTGAAGTCGGCAGGCTCAGCCTTAGATATCCATCTTTAAAAAGGAAGAGGAGCCAAGAAAGAGAGTGACAGTATCTTGGAAACTTTTAGAAAGTGCAGGATTTGGGAGAGCTGAGGTGAAGGAGAGACAGAGAGATTGAGAGAGAGAGCAAGAATGAATGAAACATTCTACTTTCTAATATTGTCAAATGCAGGAGTTGATAGACTACAGCCCAAAGCCAATTCCAGCCCACTGCCTGTTTTTGGATTGCCTGCATGCTAAGAATCGCCGAAAAAAAAATATTTTATAGCATATGCAAATTATGTGAAAATCAACTTTCATTTGAAAATGAAATACATAAAAATCTCATTACACATCAGCACTAACAGAAGAACATTTGCAATAGATTTTAATGATAGAACACACTGTGAACCCAAATTAAGCAAAATATTTCTCAAAAAGAATTGTATTCTTCTCATTAGAACTATAATACCAAAAAACTGTACTCAGTTGTTATTACACTTTGAACTGCATCAATATGAATCTCAGAAATAGAGAAATAGTTTCTCTTTTGTTTTTGAACTACCTATACCTAATTAGCCTTGATTTTGTTTCTTGTCTATAAAGTCTAAAATATTTACTAGCTGCCAAGCCCTGCTCACGTGGATTTTCTGCAATGACTTAAGCTGTCTTCTACAGCAGAGGAGAAAGGAATCTAAGTAGATTCATCCAGCATTCATTTAGCTACCAGGTTCTTCTGGGATTCTTCTGTATACTAGGCCCTGAGTGGATAATTAGTGGATAAACCAGACTCGTGGACGTGGTCAGTGCCCTAAGGGAGCTCACCATCCAGAGGCAGGTCAGTGGAAATTGACTGGCCTGAGTGTGCATGTCGATGGGATGATGATTCACAGTGAACCCTGACAGCTTTGGAATTTTAAATGTATCAGTTTGTCAGTGGGTCTTTTTGGCCAGGGCATGGCTACCCAGAGTGCTTTGTATGAGAAGTTCCAGAAGGGTGTATAAGGAAGTCAGGATCAAGTGAGTACCATGAGACCAGCAAGGGAGAAGCCAAGTCTAAGAATGTCAACTAGAAATAGGGTGACTCTGTCATATTGGTTCAGGCAGGAGGCCAGAGAGTTAGCCAAAAGCAGCAACAGCACATAAAAAACAAGAAGGTGAGCGGCATCCCAGAGCAAAGCTGCTGGTGCTAAGACCTCTTTTACATTCTCTATACATTTTGGCTAAGAAGGCGGCTTAGCCTCTTTGAGCTCCAAAGCTCCTGGGCACGCACAGTTTCAAGGATGGTCCTCTTGGGAGGCTAAGTAAGTTCGCAGACTCTGCTACATTCTTCTAGATTAAGGATTTCTTCTCTGTTGGCTGCAGCCTGCAGAGGAGTCCATAGTAATCTTCTCTGGTTGTCTCATACAATCTGTGGATAAGGCCACAGGCATATCATCTTTTTTGTTTATTTTTTTGTAGAGGCAGTCTTACTTTATTGCCCTCAGTAGAGTGCGTGGCATCACACACCTCATAGCAACCTCCAACTCCTGGGCTTAGGCGATTCTCTTGCCTCAGCCTCCCAAGTAGCTGGGACTATAGGTGCCTGCCACAATGCCCGGCAATTTTTTGGTTGCAGTTTGGCTGGGGAACGGGTTTGAACCCACCACCCTTGGTATATGGGGCCAGCTCCCTACCCACTGAGCCACAGGCGCCGCCCCACATCATCGTTTTTACAACCCACAGTTGAGGAAAGGGTACAAAGGGGAAACTGAGAAGTCCCAGGCTGCTGAAGCCATGACACCTTTGGACCAAGATAGCATTAGTTGATAATCTGGTCCACCTTCTATCTCCAGGTTGGCAAGTAGCAAACCTTATCTAGACTATGTAACCTTTTCTCAAAGGAGAAAAGAACCCAGAGAGATAATCTGGATGCCTAAGTGACTACCCCCAGGACCTGCAGGAGTAAGGGGAAAGGCTGGGAGTAGAGTGCCTCCCCAGGATACACCTGTAACTCACCCCTGCCTCTCTCCTTGTCAGAAACCACCTAAGAGGTGGCTCCAGGGCTAGTCATAGACTCAATCCTGTGTGGTTGGGTCCTTAAGAGCACAGTTAGAATCCTGTAAGCTAGTCTTGCTAACCCTATATCTTGGGAGCAGCCTGGCATTGTGAAGTGAATGCGGGCTTTAGGACCAGGTGAACTTCACCTGGAGTCTTGGTTCTGCCACTCGATAGCAATCTAATCACTTGATCTTGCCAAAAGACACCTTGTGTAAGCCTCAGTAAATTAATTGTAATGCAGGGATAATAATTTCACCTATTAAAAATATATGTAAAGAGAGAAATAAAAGTTGTCTTCTGGGTGGTGCCTGTGGCTCAAGGAGTAGGGTGCTGACCCCATATACCCGGGGTGGTGGGTTCAAGTCCGACCCTGGCCAAAATTTTGCAAAAAAAAAAAGTTGTCTTCTTTACCATTCAAATACCTTCCCTAATATACATTATTAATACTTTGGTTCAAAAGCTTCCAGATGTTTTCCTAGATTTACATGCATATTTTTACAAACCAAATATTACTATACATATTTGTCTGACATTTGCTTTATTTCTGTTCAATAATATGTTATATAAAATTTCAAGTCAATATAGATAAAATATCATTCTATTTAGCGACTGCATATTATTTACTGATGGATATTTGTTGATTCAAATGTTTTTCTATTACAAATCTTGCTGCAATGGACATGCTTATTTATTATTATGAATCTGTATTATTTCTGTAAGAGAATGCTCTAAAAGTGGGATTACTGGGTCAAAAAGTATATACATTTAAACTTTCAGTAAGTTCTACAAAATCACCTTCCTCCCAAAGTTAACGCTAATCTTTACTTTCATCAGCAATATCCTTGTAAGCACTAGGCCTTACCATTATTATTATTATTGAGACAAAGTCTCACTTTGTCACCCTAGGTAGAGTGTGGCAACGTGATCATAGCTCACTGCAATCTCAAACTCCTGTGCTCCAGTGACCCTCCTGCCTCAACCTCCCCAGTAGCTAGGACTAGAGATGTGCACTACCACCACCAGGCCTTGCTAATTTTTCTATTTTTTGGAGAGATGGATCTTGGGTCTCACTCTCGCTCAGGCTACCTTGAACTCCTGACCTCAGCCTCCTGGAGTAGTAGGATTACGAGTGTGAGCCACTGAGCCTGGCTTAGTTTTTCAATTTTGTATTTCCCTGCATACAGTGAAGTTGAACATCTTTCTATGTTTATTGGCCATCTGCCTTTCTTCTATGAATTCTTTGTTTATATTCCTTGCCTATTTTTCTATTTGGATGTTTGAGTTTTGCTTGTACTTGCTTGTTCTTCGTGCACTTTTTATACATTAAGAATGAACACATGTTGACAGAGAGAAAAGACACTGCGATCTGAAACACCCAGGGGTGGGAGTCAGGGTCTAACGCAGGTACTGGGATGCCAGAGTCTTTGACATTAGAAATATTAATCTTCGATCTTGGAAATGTTGCAAACATTTTACCCAAGTCTACTATTGCTTTTTTTTTTTTTTTTTTTTTGAGACAGAGCCTCAAGCTGTCACCCTGGATAGAGTGCCGTTGCATCACAGCTCACAGCAACCTCCAATTCCTGGGCTCAGGCGAGTCTCCTGCCTCCGCCTCCCAAGTAGCTGGGACTACAGGCGCCCACCACAAT
>CAUYRH010125525.1:0-32078 GCA_963574655.1 Perodicticus potto | reverse complement strand
ATGTTCCAACTCTCTCCATGTAAACATGAGAGCTTTGGTGGGCCGACACCTACGGTGCATCTTAGAAACAGGTGAAACTTACTAAATGCAGAACATAAAGGTCTCAAGACAAAAACTGGGAAAATGCCATGAAGGCTGTGTTAACCAGTTTGATGAAAATATGTCAGATTGTATATGAAACCAGCACATTGTACCCCATGATTGCATTAATGTACACAGCTATGATTTAATAAAACATATATAAAAAAAGAATAAGGTAAGAGAATAAAAGCAGTGTCAGTTAACCTAATAGGATTACACACATTTAGCATATGATATAGATGATGACAGTATTATTGAGCAAAGAGAAACACTCTCTTTACAAGACAACTAAAATGTTACCAGGGATGTAAGCAGGCAGGACAAAAGACAGTTTTTGGCAGAGATAGGAAAGAAGGGGCCAGACACATGGGAGTTCCACAAATATTATTTATTATTGCTATTTGTTGATTAAAATATGGAGACTGGACTAAAAGAGATTATTTGTAGGTCTTTATTAAGTTTTATGGACATATGATAGTTTAAAAACATAAAATAATGCATGCTCTTTGCAGAAAACTTGGGGCAATGCCCCGAAGGACAAATTTTTTAAAATGCTAATTACCCAATTTGGCTAGAGATTTCACTGATAAAAGGTGTTGCATAATTTTTCAGTTATTATTTCCAATTTTTCCCCCACAGTAGCAGTAATTCTTAATTTGCACGGTGAATAATCTCCTTTCTTTAATATTTCAAGAGCCATTTTATCATAATCTAATTCAATTTGCGTAGATACATTATCTTTATTTAATTTGATTTTATTATTCTATGTTTATTTCTATGTCAACTGTGCAATATGCTCTTATGCTTACTGGAAATTTAGAAAATGATTTCATATTGAGCTGCATGGGGCAGTAAATTTGATGTCATAAAATTATTCTCCCATATAAACTTCAGAATCTTTTTCACAAGTTCAAAATTTCTGAACACTCTGCTTCATTCTCTTTCTCTTATTAAATGTATTTTCTTCTCTAATCTTTTCTCAATAAGATGCATAGATTATTATAACCATTCTTTCATCTACCTATGAAACTTGATCAGGTAGATGTATTTATATTTCTATGTTTAATCTTTCTGTCTACTAATCTACGTGTGCTCATTTACATATTTAAAATGCCCAAGTTTGCTATGTATCTACCTAAAAAAAGAAAGCTTTGAGAAAATGCATAAGTATATTATTATGGAAAATATTTTCTGCTTCTTTAGGAAAACTAAAGCCCATATATTCTCACCATGTTTTATATTTACATGGAAACATTCTCTTTAGCCATGGCTCAAGGGTAGCATCTCCAATTCCAAGATTATCCCAGCTACTTTTCAAACTCTATTTAAAACCAGCTTTGCTTTTCCTTCATTTCAGCTTCATTTTGCTTCAAGAGAAATTTGCTAAGTACAATGAAATCTTACTTGTATACATTGTCATTGGTTTAGAAACTTGAATCAGTTTATTTTCTTTCTTTCTAGTCAGATTCATTTGTTCCTTTATTGACCACAACAGGGAAATTGCACTCTAACCTCTGTGCTCATGACGAGGACGGGTGCAAAGTGCCAGGAGCAAGGACCCTCGTCAGACTCAGGTGGGAGCTCTTCCCCCGTCACACATAAGCTCCATCTTCTTGCCTAAGTCACTTATTCCTTCCCTGTTTCTTCTCCTCTTTCTGCAAAGTAGAGTAAAAAAGTAGTCTCTTTGGAAGAAAGTATGTAGAATCCTCAAAGAATTCAAACTAGACCTCTCATTGAACCCCAAAGTCCCCTTACTAGGCATCTACCCAGAAGGGAAAAAAAATCCTTTTATCATAAGGACATTTGCATTAGACTATTTATTGCAGCTCAAATTACAATCAACAAAATGTGGAAACAGTCTAAATGCCCACGAACCCAGGAGTGGATGAACAAGCTGTGGTATATGGATACCATGGAATACTATTCAGCCACTAAAAAAGATGGAGACTGTACATCTTTTGTATTAACCTGGATGGAAGTTGAACACATTGTTTTTAGTAAAGCATCACAAGAATGGAGCAAATATCCAATGTACTCGATACTAATATGAAGCCAGTAGATGACCTAATTCACGTAGGAGAAAAACTCAACTTCAATTCAAGTTGGGGAGAGGAGGAATGTGTGAGGGGAGGGATTTAGGGTTCTCCCGCTGAGCGGGCACCAGGTTGGGGTTTATGGCATGACTTTTGGGTGTAGGAATTAGCTGCAAGAGAGACTCGACCTAACAAATTCTAATATTGTAATTTGGCTGCTTGTACCTCACATTAAGCTGAAATAGAAAAGATAAAAATTATTAAAATATGTTACTGTCATCACAAAGTTGTGAGGACATGTCAAGAGCAGCGGCTGCCCTTAACTGGCACGCTTTGATCAAATATTGAGTATTCCTTCAAACCCAGCTATTATTCTAGGTTACGGTGTACAGTAAACACACAAAGAAAGCCACAAATTAGGAGCCACCTTTATAACTTAACATGTCTGTATTAGCCACATTAAAAATAAAATGAAATAGGTAACAATACTTGTAGTAATATAATTCATCTACATATGTATATATCCATAATTGTATCATTTTAACATCTGGTTAACATAAAAATTATTAAGATACTTGCCATGTTCTCTGCCCACCATTCAGAATGGGATGCATTTTCCACTAACTGTACACAGCAGTGGGGAGTAACCACACCCCAAGTGCTCAGTAATCGCACGTGGGTTTCAGTCACAATACCAGGCAGCGTGGTTCTAGGCAGAAATGATAAAACGCAAAATAAGGGATACATTCCTGGCTTCAATTTGAATGACATGTCTTAGTCTGTTTTAAAGGGAATGCCGTAGCCTGGGTAATTTATAATGAAGAAAAATGTCTTTGGCTCATAGTTCTGGGGGGTGGGAAGTCCACAGCATGGTGCTGGCAGTGGTGGGGGCCTTTGTGGCCTGTCATTCCATGGAGAAGGGCGATGTCAAGAGACAACAGAAGCTGGAGGTTGGTGTGAGCTGTATGACACCACGGTACTCTACTGAGGGCGACAGAGTGAGACTCCGTCTCTACAAAAAAAAAAAAAAAAAAAGAGACAAGAGAAGCAAAAACCAGAGACTGCGTGTGCAGCCCCAGAGTGTGCAACCTTGGACGACTGGCCTTCATCTGTGCACAGAGGAGGAGCCCCCTCCACCCTAGCCCCTCCCACCAGGCCACACCCTATTAGGCCACACATCCCACCAGGCCACACCCTATCAGACCATACCTCCCATCAAGCCACACCTTCCATTAGGTATCAGGCTATGCCTCTCATCAGGTCACACCCTATCAGACCATACATCCCATCAGGCCACACCCTATCAGGCCACACCTTCCACCAGGCCATACTTCCCATCAAGCCACACCTTCCATTAGGCCACACCCTATCAGGCTACACCTCCCATCAGGCCACACCCTATCAGGCCACACCTCCCATTAGGCCAGACCCTATCAGGCTACACCTCTCATCAAGTCACACCCTATCAGATCATACCGCCCATTGCTATCAGGCAATACCTCCCATCAGGACACACCCTCTGGGCACACCCCCCAATGTTGAAGCGTTGTTAATTAAGTTCCCAGCACTCGCTTTTAAATTTACAAAGTTAAGCCATGACAATAGGCTGGGCACAGTGTCTCATCCCTGTATTCCCAGCACCCTGGGAGGCGGAGGCAGGTGGATTGCATGAGCTCACGAGTTGGACACCAGCCTGAGTGAAGCGAAACCCCGTGTCTACTAAAAAGAGAAAAACTAGCTAGCTGGGACGGGAGCTATTCTGGAGGCTGAGGCAGGAGGGTCACTTGAGCCCAAGAGTTTGAGGTTGCTGTGAGCTGTGATGACACCATGAATCTCTACGCAGGTTGACAAAGTGAGACTCTGTCTCAAAAAATAGTGACAATACAGAAATTAAACTAATAAAGACTAAAAAGGATAACTTAGTGTACAGGCATCAGAAGAGTACAGAGAAACCGTTCCATCTCAATCATGTTCCTTTTCTAGTTATCACCTTGTCTGATTAAAATAATGAAAAAGAACCTGACTGACATAGAAGAGGTTTAAAATAATATATATATATATATGTATATCGGCCTGAATCAGAGCATGGAGATTCAAATCAAATTAGGATAATTTATTATTGGTTAACTACTGAATTCTTGACAGTTGACACATGGGTACATTGAGAGAACAGTCATGGATGTAATTGAAATTAATGAGGACTTGTTTTTTAAAAGGGTGGTGTTTCAAGTAGGTATCAACCAAATCAGGTAATGAAACTGACTGATTAATTAATAGGCTAAAATAGGCATCCATTTGTTCATTCAAAAATATTTAATAATTCTATAAGCTAGACACTGGAGATGTATTGAGGAACAAAAAGATGGGGGTTTTAATTCTCATACAATTTGTACATGATTGGGGCTTCCAGACAAATTAATGAACAAGACAATGAAAATTAAAAGTAGCATTGATTGTTATGAAGACAATAAACAAGCCATTAAAGAAAGGCTGGTGAAAGATATTCTAAGCAAAGCCGTCAGAAAGAGCTGAGAAAGTGAGATTTATTTGGTCTCAAAGATCAATATAGTGAACTTCTGAAAGAGAAGCAATGAACGAGTATAAATGAATGAATGATCTACTTTTATCTAGTGGAATCAGACTTTTTTCCATGTGAAGATGGAAAACTGTATTAAACATATCCTCGTCATGCAGGGAAGCCACACACACACCCTCATTAATTCTCCATAATGGACATTTCCTTAGCTCAGCATTTGCGGCAGCTGGGCGTTAACGGGTCTGGGCTGGGCCTGGTCAGAAGGGCTGGACTCTGAGGTTCGCATCTTTACTCTCCTCGCCCCAGCTGACGGTCGTAACAGAAAAGCAGCTGAGAACATGAAAACTCACAAGCACACCCCTGGATTGTGCCCTGTGGTGTCTGAGGACACCTGTCATCCCAAGTCACCTGTCCTGGGGAACCTCCAGGGCTGCTCGAGTGCGCTTCTCTGGGGGCGTGGGGGGAGAGGGCGACATCATATTTCTGAGCAATAATTCACCTACCACATAAAACTAAAATAAAAACACTATTCTAGAGCATCCTTTAGCGTTCAAAGGCAGATCGCTATGCAGCCTTTACGCTTCTTTTATTTTTCTGCCCAGTATGAGCACGCCCGGGGGTCACCAGAGAGGCGGGGAGGGCCCCCGGGAGGCCTGCGGCTGCAGAGGGCAGCCGCCTGGGACTGGCCTCCTTCACAGTCCTGAGCAGACTGAGACCACGGTGGGTTTTTTCACCCATGAGATAATTGGCTTTTTTCCAAATTAGGCTTTCTAATGGCCTTGAAATTTTAAATTTGTTACCACTTTTAAAATGACACACTCCCCACCTTCTTCTGGCTTAGCTATTACTCTGTTTAATGATAAGAAAGTAACTTTCACCCCAATCCCTGAAGGATCACTCAGTCTGAACAGAGCAATAGCTTATTTTATGTCTATTTTCACATGACATAAAATCTGTAATTTCATTTGGGATATTGTGAACAGTTGTGGAATAAGTCATCGCTAATACGAATATTGTGACAGTTGTCAGGCTTCTAGGGTAGCGCACAGTTGTAAAGGCTCCTGCCAAATAAGTTTATGACCTTGTGATCTGAGATATAGTAATGGATCATGTATTATGAATATGACGTACAGCTCCAAATTTTCAAGGATGCATTAGCGTTTGGGTTTTTAAGGCTGCAAATCTCGATGGAGTTGTAATATGTTATTGATTACCCAGGAGTAAGGTTCAATATCTGAGATGTAAACGTATGTTAGCAGGTGATTTCTAAGACTGTCGTCAAGGTCATTTTTAGCTTTCAAGACTACGTAGTTCAAGTTCCGTTGTAGGAATCCAGACTTGAAAAAAGATAGGCAGTTGTAGTACCGACTTATGCCACAAGAGGGTAGTCTTCCCACGAGAAAAGTGTAATATGTTTTTGATTTCCTTGTGTTACAGCATTATATTATTAAAATTCAAATTTAGAGATTATGTCGATTGAAGTTAGAATTTACGACCTATGATTTTTATAACCACAGGTATTTAAAGCTGTTTTTATGGTCAAATAAGTGGAGATTAACCATGATACACTAGTAGTTAGGATTTTGTCTGAATAAATAACATTTTTCAGGTACAACCATTATGCAAAGAATGGTATATTTGTGGTATTTCTGAGGGGAAAGAATAGACTCTTGAATTGTGTATTCTTCTATTTGAGGTAATAGAATGTTCTCTCTTTAGAATAAACCTTCAAATTTCTTTCATTTTTCTGCTATTTCCCAAGCTATGTGCCAAGAGAAAATTTTTATTCTTCTGTAGTCATTAAAAGTTGAGCAGTCCAGTGTGTGAAAGAGCTTTTGCAATATAAAATGGGAGACATGAATTCTCATCCAGATCCGTTACTAATTAACTGAGCAGTCTGTATAATTTACAAAAACTAAACTATTTTGACCCCCTCCGTTGTTTCAACTATCAAATAAGAAGTTGGACTATCTTCACTTGGAGATGTTTTCTTTCCTCCCCTACCTCAGTTCTTACCTGTAACATCAGGATGGTCATTTTGCATAGTAAAGAAAAACATAAAGAGCAGGGGTTAATTTTTGCTGCACCTGAGTCAGCTCTATTTTAGCATTGCTTTGATAAGGATGATGTCTCTTTATGGAGCAGATTTCAATGCCAGTTTATTTCAAAGCCATGGTGCTGAAAAGTCCCTTGGTTTATCTTATTTTTTCCCCTACCTATTAAATTGCTCTCAAACCATGGAAGTACATAGGAATCAGGACTGTAGGGCAAAGGGAAAATGAGCACTCGATAACTGCTCCCTTCTTGTCTCAGAAGTTATCCTAAGAATTGTATGTAAGGAAAAAAGCAAAATGAATTACATTGTCATCTACAGCACTGGGCCCCGGACCTGCTCCAAGGCTACCGTTCACACACGAAGCCGTACATTCCCCTGTATGAAATGCTGAATCAGAGATTGCATGGGGGTACATTTAGTAGTAAATTCTGATCCCCCATATTTGCTAAGAGTCATGGCAAATATTTCTGTGACTTCTTACCAGCAGGTGTGATGACAACAGAAAACAATTCAACAATGACCTTTCCAGCTCTAGGGATGTGATTTTTTCAGTCAAGGATGTGCCAATAACTATGCTCCCTATTGGAACTTCAAAACAGTATCTCGTACTCAAGTCTAATTAGCTATAAAAAAGACTGGTGGGCGTTTATCTCGCAATTAAGCCCGTACACAGGTGTGTTGCTGCTGGATGAACCATTCAGCCACTCAGCTCAACAACGAGCATATGTTCCTCTTGTTTGACTTGGTTTACGATCATACCCTGAAATGCTGCCAAATAAATTGTTTTCAAAATGTTAACTACCTTCTGCAGAAGATTGGTTTGCTATCATTTTAGTACATGTCTTTGCTTCATTCATTAGACCCTTTGTGAATTCTCAATTTTCCCCAACACAAAACTGAACACAAACCTAATCTCTCATTCTCTGTGAAGGTAGAACAAGGTGAGCCTAAACATGGGTAGAATATGCTCTTCTTAAGAAGAAAAATTTCACTTCCCTCTCCTTCCCGTTCCTCTTTCTGCTGAAGGATAAGCAGGCAGAGGAAAAAAACAGTTACCAGAAGGGACGCAGGGAACAGAACGCGTGGAGCAGGTGGCTGAAGCATTTCTACAGCACTCTGTGAATTCACAGAACAAGAAAGATGCTAATGGTGGGCGTTTGCACAGCTCCCTCGGTAACAGCATCATTGTGGGTAAGGAAACCATTGGAGCAGCTTTCAGCTACTTCACTCACCAACAGGCAGAGAAGTAAATAAAGCTTGCGGGGGTGGGGGGAACAAATATTTACTTTTTCCTAACTGTATGTTAATTTTCATTGTCGTTGGACCCTCAAACCAAGGCTGAAAGGCTGGTGTCATTATCTCCATTGTTTCCAATGGGGAAACAAGGTCTTAGAGAAATTGAATAATTTGAAAACTTCACATATCTCATTAGTGCCAGGGCGTGCATTTCAAAGTAAGTACGCGTAATTTAAAAATCAAGTATTTAAAATAGTTTTTTCAAGAATTCTCAGTTACTTCTCAAAAATAAAGGGCCAACCAAGCCTCACTGATTGTTTTCTTGTTTTTTTTCCACACCATGTAATTTGTTACTGGAGAAAATAGCAGATTCTTTGTCTGCAGAAACTATTCCTGAATTACTTTACTTTGGTTTCTGGGAGGCGGCTTTCTCAATAACATGTTTCCCTTTTTTCTTCTTGCCAGGAAAAGTAAAAAATGCTTCATGAATATTCAGAAAGAGACATGTTCCAATAGCTACTATCACGCACATATAATGCATTTTCTTTTTTGGCAGTTTTTGTCCAGGGCTGGGTTTGAACCTGCCACCTCTGGTATATGAGGCCGGCGCCCTACTCCATTGAGCCACAGGTGCTGCCCATATACTGCAATATTGAATGAAATCAATAACTATCTTGCCACATTCTGAAAACATCTGAAACTATGAAACTGAAATTCAAAAGAAAAGCTACCTAGTACATTGTATTGGTATTCAGAACGCCTGCAGACCTTTGTCTGAATTCTCATAGACATATAATATCATATCACAAATCAACACACTACAATACTAATTTATAAAATATATCTTTATCAAAAATATTTTAGGAGAGTAAACTTGGAAGGGGGTTCTAGATGTGTTAGCAAAACTCTGAACATTTCCCAAATTCATTTGATACCATCATCTTTCTAGACCAATAAAGAGCAATTATAATAAAAACGATGTCATTCATAAGATTTGAAGTGATGAGTAAATGCATCAGAGAATAGAGAATGAGTACCCGCAAAACCAGACCTCCACATTCTCTCTGGCGTAGCCTCTCAATGACGCTCTGCACTTTGCATGGGCATTTGGGGAAAACATTGGCCATTTATAATTTAAGAAAATTTATTGAATGTTGTGCCCTTGAGGAAAAAAGAATGTAGGTATAAGAGACTAGGAAACCATTGTTTTCACTTCTGAGCATATGAACTACAGAGTTGAATGTCAGACCATTCAGGGCTTCTTCAAAGGACCTTACTTTTTCCCTAAATGTTTGGAAGTAATGGACCTCTTTCATATTCATAAATAAAAGCATTACCTCGACTTCCTAAATCAGCCTGTTTTTTAAAAGAGCTTTGTCCTGACTATTCAAAATACACTCAATAAATTAGAAGGTGTCACTAAAGTGTTTACACACACACACACACACACACACACACACACACACACACACACGGGTTTGGGTTTGGCATTTAACATTTTGAAGGCTGTACATCAGACCTACCTTCAGCCTGAGGAAGTGGAGATTTTTAAGCCATTTTTTGCATCCTGGGAGTTTGAAAGTCTCCTTAGGTCCTTCTCATATGCAAACAGTGTTGACTGCCACCATCTAACCCTTGTGTTCTTTGACAATCAATTTTCCGTGAGCTCCCAGGGCATTTGCTCATGGGTTCAAGAGGTTGCAGCTGAGCCCAGACACTCCCTAATGTCTGGTCAGTAGCTGGGGAGTCACCAGCTTTGCCACCTGTGACCATATAGTAAACGATTCTGTCTCACGCTTGGACTGGCCAACTGATGGCCTGGCAAGGCTCTTAGAGGTGGCGCTTTTATTCTCACAAAAAACAAGGAAAGATCCACAATATCTGGTTTCCCCAACCCACGTCCGTCCTCACACCTGCCATCCCTTGAATCTTCCTGTCAGAATTTGATCACTTTCTATTGTGAAATTCACCAGACCCTCCAGCCCTGTTGTTCCCCTGTCATGTTGCTGCTCTCCCCCAAAATGATGTGATCTGTGAGAACAAGACCATTTTTCTTTCAATTCCTATAGCCTCAGCACATCACCAGGCACAAAGCAAACCCCCAGTAAGATATTTTGTTTGCAGAAACAAAAATGCAGGACAGGGTTGTAAAGGAAGAGACAGTAGCACAGGTGACCTCCACGGGAGACCAAGAGCTTCTGATCTCCTGCCCGGCTACACTGTGGAAATGGAAGCATCTCAGGGCCGGGAAGGGGGAGCCGCTGGGAAGAGCCTGATGGCACCTGGTCCCTCCCACCAGGGGACCTCACCCACCTCACGGGGTCTTGGGGATCATGTTATAAATTTAATACGTGTCCTTTAAAGTGCTCTGACTTAAACAGCAGCTGGTAAAGGCTATTACCTTTGCTTTAGAAAAATTCATGAAAAGGAAGAATCAGTCCTACAGGTCAACAGCAGAGGACAGTTAGATCACTGAAGCCCCCCAACATCTCCCCAGGCGCCGGAGGGCAGGCTGAGGATCTTTAATGGACAGTCCCACCAGATCAAATTCGATTGTTATGGATACTTCCTGGGGATTTCAAACAAGAACTATTATTCTATTATGTTTAATAAAACATATTATAGGGACAGAATTTTTAGAACTCTCTATTATTAAGAAGCTGGTGGGGTGGGTCCATTGTGTGAGAGTGTATATATGTGTGAATGTCAGGGTGTGAACTTATTCATACATATAAATAATGTTATTTTGTTTGCTTTATGTGCATGATATATATATATATATATCAAAATAGAATCTAATATACCAGATATTTTCACAAATGTTATATGTTTTATTCATATTATACAGATGGGGAAACTGTGTTTAGAATACTTAAATGCCATAAAAAAGACAGGGACTTTACATCTTTTGTGTTTACCTGGATGGAGTTGGAACACATTCTTCTTAGTGAAGTATCTCAAGAATGGAAACAAAGTACCCAATGCACTCAATACCAGTATGAAACCAATATATAATCACTTATACACTTACAGGAATGATAAAACACAAATATAGTCTAGCAAAGGGAAGGGATGAGGGGAGGGGGGGAGAGGGGAATGGTGATTGGCCAGAGGGGATGGTGATTGGTGGGAGAGGATGGTGATTGGCGGAAGGGGAATGGTGATTGATGGGAGGGGATGGTGATTGGTGGGAGGGGATGGTGATTGGCGGAAGGGGAATGGTGATTGGTGGGAGGGGATGGTGATTGGCGGGAGGGGAATGGTGATTGGCGGGAGGGGATGGTGATTGGTGGGAGAGGATGGTGATTGGCGGGAGGAGGGGGGCATTTGCTGGGATCTGACCTAATGTGTATGATGCAAGGGTGTATTTCAAAATAACTAAGAGTACATTTTAAATGTCTCCACAAAAAAATAAGTAATGAGATGATGGCTTTGTTACACAGTTTGATTTAAGCATTCCACATTGTATATCCAATCATCACATTGTACCCCATAAATGTATACAGTTATGATTTCAATTAAAAATTAATAAAAAAAGATTACTTAAATATATGCTGTTTCATGTCACTTGGCTAACAAGAAGAGTTAGAATATTTATTCAGAATTCCAATCATCATCCCATTGCGGTATGTCACAGTCTCTTTCTTTAAAGTTGTAAAGTTGATGCAAAATATATTTGATCAATAAAGTATCTCCAATGCTTCATGGGTAGACGATGGAAGTATATAAATTTGTACTACATACTAATCAATATAGCCTACTGTCTGGAAAAAAGATCCGACAGAATTATTTTAGGCTTGATTTTATGTGTACAAAGGGATATTCACAAATAAGAAAATAGTTTAAATTCTCATGATGTATTTATTTTGTTTTGTATGCATTATATTAATATGGAGTTTGTTCATTTGGGGGAAATACAGAATTAGGGGAGTTAGGGAGTCTCTGTGTCCTGAGGAAAAGCGTTGGCGTCTGCAAATGATACTGCATGTGGGACCACGACTTCTTAGAAAGATACGCGTGTTCCTTTTCTTTTCTTCCTTTTTTTCTTTCTTTCCTTTGCCCTTTCCTCCTTCCCTCCCTCCTTCCCTTCCTTCCTTCCTTCCTTCTTTTCTTTCTTTTTCTCTTACTTTCTAACAGTCTCACTCTGTCACCCTAAGTAGAGTGCCATGGTGTCAATACAGAGTCATTAGCCATAATCAAAAGCAGAATATGATTTTAATGTCTGATTTCTTGCTTTTCTTTCTAACATACTCTGCTGTTTCTCCACAGAGGAGAATAGAGAGCAATGCCATTTTACATGAAGAAAATTAAGGAATTACAGGTATGAAGATTTCACAGACCCCGTCGGGGCATCCCGTGAAGCCCTGAGGGCGACCTGGGGCAGCCACTGAAACCACCGTGCTGGGTTCTTTATCAAAATAGAACCGAAAGTGTCAGTCGGAGAAGATTTCTTCTGATATTTTAACGTGCTCTGTGCAAAGTCGGTGCTATGAATATTCATTGCAACAGAACTGTCATTGTTACCGGGGTTGGAGATCATCTGAAAATGATTTTGTTGTGACTGCTAATAAAAAAATCACCAGTTCTACAGGCGTTCATTAGTCGGATAAAACAAGTCCTTGTGTTAATACCAGGAGGGTGTGTTTGATCTTTTTGTTTGTTCACTCAGGTGTTTGTTTTAAAGACACTTTTCAGATACTAAAGGCCTTAGTCCCCAGAGCTCTGAAAAACTATTAGCAATAAATACCCGTTTAGTTTTATTTTTTAATTTTCTATTTCCTTAATTTCAGACTAATGTGAAGGTACAGAGAATCAGGTGACACTGCTCCACGTACTTGTGTCCCCCTCTAGGAGCCGTTAGATCCCACGTCCTGCCCATTCAACGGGAACACAACAATCCTCTCTCTCCCTCTCCCCCCATTTAGAATGGAGCTCAGTTTTTCTTAAACATCCGTTTGAAAAGGACAGAAATGAAAAATCAAAAATTTAAAAATCTGTGCATAAAACAATAAGACGCCAAACAAAGTCACAGAAAGAAAAGGGAAAAGAAAGAATTATAGAGAAGGGCAAAGAATTGAAGTTCTCCAATGAAGGTTTTGGAATTGGCCTCCAATGAGAGGTGGCTGCGGCCAGGCCAGACGGAACCCATTCTTTGGTGCAGACGGGGACTCTAATGTCGTACGGCTCTGCTGTGCTTGGGACATGTGACTGTTTCATGTTCCCATTTTCACACCAGTAAGTGTTAGGAGGCTCCTTACTACCATGATTCACTTGTGAATCTCTCAGCTTCCCTTCTTTTTAAAAGTTCCCATTCTACTGTATGTCAAATTTTACTTGCACTTTAAGATGGGATAATGTTCATCTTAATTTCAAGTATCTGCTTCATCTTAATATGACTACCGCAATTTTACTGATTTTTAAAAACCACACACTTTACATATTCATCCGAATTTTTTTTAACTGATGATACACTTTAATTAGTATGAATGTTCTTTCCAAGTCATATCTGTATAAAATGTGATGGTGTCTGTAGCCTATTGAATAGTAAACTTTAATTAGATTGCTGGAGAATAAAATGGTCACAGATGATAACAACTGATTATCTTTATGTTGGGAACTGACCTCTTGGGAGGCATTGACTCCCAGTTTTGAGGAACTGCATTTGAGTCAAGGCCTGAATGCAACCTGGCCCCAGCTGTCTCCTGTTACGGCTGGTTCCTGAACCAGATTAGAATGGAAACGTGCCCTTCTGGTCAGCACAGACTGCTGAGAATGCTATTCTGCTCTTGGGCTGGTTTTAATCAAGTTATGCAATTATAACAAAATCACGCCTTCAAGCTACTATATATAAAAGCTAGGCAAGAAAGCTGAGGCTGCCTTTTCCTATGGAGGAAAGGTCGTCCTGATCCCGCTATTTTCTCTCTCTCTTTTCCATCCCCCCCAGGTCTACTCCGGGGTTTTCCTAATAACCTTGCTAGGCTGGTTCCCTGCATCTTTAAAATAATTATCACAGAAAATCATTCTAAAGCAGTCCATACTCAATTTCAGATTTTTTGTAAAACATCAGCCTTGATGTATGCGGGATGTTACGGATAAAATAAAGCCCCTTCTGTCGAGCGCTCGTCCCACAGGCAGGGGTGGTATGGGGATGCCCCTGTGCTCATACAGCTCCTGCCCCAAGTGCGATTGGTCAGCAGGTCACCCAAAGAGGTGGCATCTCCAGCCACCTGGGCTGGATTAGCAATGAAACAGTAGGCACGTGTTCTCAACAACCTAAATTTCTTTGGGGTGTGCTAACACTCATGTACAACTATGTGTATCTCTTATAGCAACAGCCTAAAGCATATGCTTGAAAATAATTTCCTCCAATACCTCCTGGCACAGTTTTAGACTGGTGTTTGTGTTGAGTTTAAATCATTGTGAACAGAAGAACAGAAGAACATCGTGTAGTCACAGACTTTATGCAAGTTGTGAACTCTCTTTAGAAAAAAAGAAAACTTATTATGCAAAAATTTAAAATTACACATAAAAGAAAACTTATATAAAAATACAAAGGAAATAACAATCGTAAAAGCCGTAAAGTAAAGCCAATTTCTAGTAAAACAACACATTGATATTCATTCATGGCCTGACACTCACCTATATACTTTTAAATGCCCGTGATGTTGGCAGGGTACTTTCTGGTATTGATGTCTATGGCAATGATCTCATAATATCATTTTCTATAGTGAGGAGAAAGCAATCAGTCTCTCCTTTAACATAGTTGGTTGAAATTTATTTTCTGTTCTTTGTGGTTTGGGTGCATAACACATTGACAACCCAAAGATACATATTTGTGGGCGGCACCTGTGGCTCAGTGAGTAGGGCACCGGCCCCATATACCGAGGGTGGCGGGTTCAAACCTGGCCCCAGCCAAACTACAACAAAAAAATAGTTAGGTGTTATGGAGGGCACATGTAGTCCCAGCTACTCAGGAGGCTGAGGCAGGAGAATCACCTAAGCCCAGAAGTTGGAGGTTGCTGTGAGCTGTGATGACACAGCACTCTACTGAGGGTGATAAAGTGAGACTCCGTCTCTACAAAAAAAAAAAAATACATATTTGTTGTTTTGTACAGATTTGATCTGCACGCCCAAGAATTCTAAAATGTATATCACATGCAATTTTCATGGAAATTTTTTTAAATCTTTTTAAAACATATGATGTATTTCTAGTTGTTGAAATTGCATTTTCAAATTTACTCCTCATGGGAGAGAAGCTCTGTTGTCATAGGCATCGGGAGAGAATTCTGTTGTCATAGGCATTGGGAGAGAAATTCTGTTGTCATAGACATCGGGAGAGAAGTTCTGTTGTTGCTGGCGTCGGGGAGAATACCCTACTGATTGTATCTGTGTACTGACAGGAAGAATCTTCCTGAGACCAACCTCCGGCTTCAAAGCCTTCAGATTTTGTTTCTCCTACAAAACCCATATATCTCAAGTTCTAGGTGTCACTGGGCATACACCCACCACAGTGACCTCTGGCCTTGTAATGAACATGGGTGAATTGTCACTATGAATGGTGAGACTGTTCGTAAAAGCAACTTTTATGCTAGTATAGTCTACACCAAATAAGTTTGAATTGTATGGATTTTATCTAACTAATCCCAAACTAAATGTATTGCCATCTCATTTTTTTCCCCCGTTGGGTCACAAAATTCCTAATGCCACTTTAAAAGCATATACAGAATGTTTGTGATGGAGAAGAAACAGAATTAGTATGTGACAGGAGTCTTAATCAATTACAGTTAAAGTAAATTAACAGTAAATTTTAAAATTGTAATAGGAACCTGTGTCCACATAAAATGCATGGCTGGGACGACTCTACGATCTTCCATGGAAAAAGCCTGAGAAAATGAAGGAGCCCAAACAGAAGCTTCATTAGCACCACAGTAAACTCTGCCTAAAGCGCAAATTATGATTTTTATTATGATTTTTAAAGCATTGTATATATTGACAAATTTTTTTCATTGAGGGTACAAAGAATTAGGTAACACTAATTGCAGTTTGTTAGGTAAAGTCCTAAAAAGGTAATTTTTAATAGAAATTTTTCATTTTTTAAAATGTATGCAAAGAAATCCAAATATCATGATTAAAGGCTACAGTCACTGATTTTAAAGCCTGAATAAATGCATCATTAAGATTTTACCAAATATTTGCTTCATTAGAATGCCAGGTTTGAACTCTGTCAGACACCCAACACATATTGATCCCTAAAAAATATTCACTCCATCTTCATTTTTACTGCCTTAAATATTTCTCCATTTTTTTTATTGTTCTATTATCTCTAAGACATTTCTATAGAATTCCTATCTCTATAATATTTTTCCTCAAAACTACTGTCCAGATCACCCCTGAGATGACGGAATCTAAACTCATTCATTCGATCATGTCTGTTGCTTAAAGCACCAGCGTGGCCAGACCATTTCATTCCCTATTCACCGCTTTTCAAAAGTCATCTTCACCTAAGGAAGTTAGATACTTTTTTAAGGCATTCATTATTTCCAAATCTAAGTCAAAACATTCTTATATCAGTCTTGGATTGTAAATCCTTGGAAATCCAATATTCCACTATTCAGAGGACTAGGGATCTGTTAACTCACGTTCAAAACCTAATAGGAATAATTCTCCAAAGTGGAGTGACTTTAGGGTCGCCTGTGTAGTGATGCATTCCGCAGTTTGATAAACTCCCCTCTTAAAACTACTTTCTTCTTTGGGGTCAACTGATATCTTGGGAGGTATGTGACTTTTTACTTACAACTTTCTGCTCACCAAAAATAAAAATAGAATAAAATCATATATTTAAGTACACAGATACATACACAGGGTGGACACAAAATTTGTGTGCAATTTAAAAGAGTTTAAAATAGTAAATTGCACATGGGTATATTAAAATAGTTTGAAAGAGTAAATGCTTTTATTTTTATGTATTTTTTTTTTTAGAGACAGAGTTTCACTTTGTCACCCTCTGTAGAGTGCTGTGCTGTCACAGCTCACAGCAACCTCCAGCTCTTGGGCTTAAGCGATTCTCTTGCCTCAGCCTCCCAAGTAGCTGGGACTACAGGCACCCACCACAATGCCTGGCTATATTTTGTTGTTATTGTTGTTGCATTTTGGCCAGCGCCAGGTTCAAACCCACCACCCTCAGTATATGGGGCCAGCATCTACTCACTGAGCCACAGGCACTGCCGAAATAGTAAACTATTTTAAATTGCATACCAACTTTATAGATATCTCACACATACACACATTTACAAAGGCATTATGAGAACAACAAGGTAAATACTATATAATTTGGCCAAATTATCCTTCTAATTTCATTGTCTCATTCCTTACTTTCACCTCTCACGCTCAACGCATCTATGCCCCTGGAGTTTATTCCCTGACAGATGTCACTTTAAAGCCACCTGAGCCTCAGCTTCATATGTCATCTCCCCTTGATAACGCTCTTTCTTTAACCTGAATTTCTTTCCTTGACCTTTCATTTTCCTTCTCTCTACTTACATAGAATATGCTTCAAGTAGACAAAATTCCTTTCTCCCTGTGTCTATAGCACTTCATATATTTCTATTTTATAGCACATGTCATATTTTGTGATTTACATAGAATATGTCTTGTCATATACAATTTGAGTTCACAAAGAGGAATATCCTGTTTCTTTTTCCTTATAGAATCTTGGCATGGTGATTGGATTATAGTAGAATTAAGTGTAGTGAATAATTTTGATGTTTTTAGAATAGAAATACATACTTTTAGAAGCCGGATGAATATTTTCTGAGATATTTTCTTCATCTGTTTGAAGGATAGAGAAATAGTTAGAAAGAGGTAATATTTAAAGTCAACAGAAGGTCTACAGGAACTCTACCTATCCACATTGCTTACAAATTCGAAAGTCTCATGGACTTGAATTACCAAAAATGTTTAATATGAATAAAAAGGAGAGGAGGTTTGTAACTGATTTTTAAGTATTGCGATCTCATCCTTACGTTGTTTTGCTTTGCTCAACTGAGTAAATAAAATGGGGTGAGAATTGAATAGCATCAGGGAAAAAAGAAGGAAAGAAAAGAAAGACATTATCTGCTTGTAAACTTTAGCAGGGAGGGTTTAGGCAAAAGTGCTAAGGCCTGGAAGGAAAGTTTAGTGAAAACAATTGAGAGGCCAGGTTTCTGCTATTTATATCTCACAGACCCTGAGTGCCTCCAGTAAAGATTTGTCATAGATTAATCTGACATTAATGATGGGATTGAGAAGGGTTTAAAATGCGTACATCTAGTATCACTTTTTTAACAATTCAAACCTGCAGGTATCGAACCTCTATAATTATCAGCATATTTCTTAACCAAGGCTCGTCAATTTTGCATAAAAGCATTGTGAAGCACAGTTATAAATATTACCTTCTCTACTGAAGATATCATAAATGACGTTTTCTGAGTTCCTTATGTGAAGATGTACTCTGCCGTGGAAAGTGGTCGTGTTAACCATTTTTTCCTATGCGTGTTACAAAACAATGTTGTAAACACTTTTTAAAAGTCATGTGAAAATATGATCTCAAATTTAGATCACATTTCAAGAGATAACTTTACTCCAGGCAGGTTTAAATTTCTCATTACGTGTCTTAGGAAAAACGTCCAATGTGTAGTTTTTCTGTATGAACTCAACATTGTTAAACAGAAACAAGGCTTCAATTTCAGAGGACAATTTGCACAAAAGACCAAAGAGGACTCTTCTGTTGTTCATGGTAGAAATGCTTATTCGAGATTATTTTTTAAATCACATCTCTGTATTTGGAAATATATCATGTAGGCAATAGAACATTACTCACAAACTTTATGGACACTGTGTGTGTAAGTTCAGGCAGTATTTATATCCTGAAGTAATGATTCTTAACAACAAAAGATTATCATGTATTTGTTTCATACTGAGAATGACTTTTTAAAATAAGATATATAGTATTATTTTAAGCATAGTATGTACTTACATATTAAATTTGAACTGTCCATGATTATTCATAATGCACAATTTCTATATCTACAATAGTAAATTTTATTAGATTGTGTAACAAAAGGAAAAACAATTTATCATAGAATTTAGAAAAATAATCTAAAGCTATATTCCTGTTTTAGCAAGTTAATTGCATGGATTATTAAAATAAACCTATGTACATAATACTTGATTTTGGATTGTTTACATCATATTAATTTACATAACTATCTTAGCAATTAAAAATTTCCTGCTCCCTTCTGCTCCCTTTTCAATGCACTCAGGTTTACCTGGAGGACCACTCCTGATTATTCCCTGTGCCCTAGAAATTTACCTCTTTCGTGCAGTTGCTACAGCTTAGATTTTCCAGACAGAACTTAACATTAGCCTGCCAGGCCCTAATTCATGAAATATTTCTAACCCCACAGATTAGTTCTGAGCCGTTTTACAGCTTTGGAAAGTCTATACCATAAAGAATGTTCCCTTTCATTCCAAATCCGTTTGCATTTTATTTGTGCTACAAAGGAGGCTTCACTCCAGACTGGTTAGAACCCACGGACACGGTGCATAATGAAAAATTAATTGCAGCAATCTTTTCAGTGTCGTGGTCTTAACAACTCATTTTCAGCTGGTCATTTTTCCACCTGCTCACCGGGGCCCAGGCAGCGGAGGAGAGCGTGTCTCTGACGTCCACGGAATAGCAATGAAGCTGAGGTCACAGGTGCATCGTGCCAGCCGGAGGTGACAATCCGGACAGAGAGGGGAGCTGCCTGGCTGAGCCACAACCGTTAGAGAACAGTGGAGGCAAACGGCGCCCTGACAGCCGGTCCAGGCATGGTCTGAATTAACAAAACAGAATGGAGAACAGAAAGTCCAAACCACCCACAGCCAGGGTGAAGGGAGCGCGGCCTCCGTGGAGACCGCGCAGGAGGGTCGCTGATGGACGCGGGGTCCACGCGGGCGCTGGACACCAGGGCGACAGCTGGGGACCTGTGTGCGTCAAACACAGGTTGTGCTTCTGAAATAGGGTGGGAATTCACTGTCCTTCCTAAAATGCACATTCCATTTCATTCATTTGGCAATGCTGTTGGTGTTCTTATTGATAATGATAGCATCCAATCACTGTTGGTGTTCTTATTGATAATGATAGCATTACAAGCTTTTATATATGTGTGTGTGTGTGTGTGTGTGTGTGTGTGTGTGTGTGTGTGTGTGTGTGTATATATATATATATATATATATTTTTTTTTTTTTTTTTGGCCAGGGCTGGGTTTGAACCCATCACTTGCAGCATATGGGCCTGTGCCCTACTCCTTTTGAGCCACAGGCACCGCCCCAAGCTTTTATATTTTAAGCAAACTTTTATCCCTATAGGTTTTTAACCCTTTCCAGCTGTGGGGGAATGAGGGAGCAGGGGAGGAGAGGAGGGAAGAGAGAAGGTGGGTCACAGGGTACGGTGCACCGCTTGGGAGTAGGATACAAATATAAGAGGGTCTTTGCTTAACAAATTCAGTGTAACCTGATTCTTTGTGCCCTCAATGAATCCCAAACAAAACAATAACAACAACAACCATAAAATAGCCTGCTAAAAGATATTCACAGATGCATACCTCTGTAGAATTAGATAGCCCTGCAGTTTGCTAGAAATAGACCCCACGGTCTCATTTGCCCATCGTGAAATCTTCCACACTGTTCCCTGAACACGCTTTACAAAAGTATTTTTTGTCTTTTTCGTTAAGTAAAATTCCGACAGCAACTGTAGATCCCAAAATGATATGGAATAGAATTAAAAGGAAGGGGGCAATATGAAAATAAACACTTACGATGGAACTATCTATTACATTAATACATTTCATCTAAACATGCTTGGGAATTTGTCCACGTGGAGTCAGGTTATCCCTGGAGTAAGTACACACTTTCTAGCTTTTAATTAAACTCCTCAGTGATGCTAAGGGTGTATAAATAAGGGACTTTTTAGAAAAACTTAATTAGAATTTATCAAGTTGAGATTTTAGCTCTCCATTTGCAAAAGGCAATATATATTGGCGTTGTTTTCTTTCTTTCTTTTTTTTTTTTTATTTTATGAGGTTTCAAAGACAGTTTTTTCCCTAAATATAGCCCCCTTTCCATTTAGGTTTGAACTGAAGTAACACATATACCACAACAGAAAACATTGCTTGTGTTAATTAATAGCTTGCATCCTCAAATTTTGTTGCCTGGATAGTCCAGAGACAAGTAAGAGTCTTTGCTTTTCTTCTTCATTGGCAGAGACCTGCTATGGAACTCTGGGTAAGCACGCCCTCATCTACATAGCCCTCCCCATAGATAGGTTCTCTTTCAATGAATTAGCAGAATCCGGTGAGAATGAGTGAGTTTCTTGCTTTTTTGTTTCCTGCGTCCAGATCACCTGACACAAGTGGGTCATCTTGTGATGACCACTATTATTCTTCTGTAGCAGCCTTGAAGTCGAAGGATCTGAGCTGGTATTTCCTGAGTCATTATCCACTCAGGAAGGCAGAAAGGAAAAGCCAGTGGAAAGTTGGAGATTTAAAGGAATCCTCTTCTCATTCAAAAGAGACAATAGAGACTTGATTATATCAAAAGCATCTTCTCAGAAAATTGAGGATAGTGTGACAGGGAAGAATGTTAATCTATTTGCATAAAAGAATAATCTACACAGATAGAAAATGCAAATATGTTTTCTCTTCTAAAATTTAAATACTTAGAGCGGTGTCTGTGGCTCAAGGAGTAGGGCGTCGGCCCCATATACCGTCCAGACATGGCAGGTTCAAACCTGGCCCTGGCCAAAAAAAAAAATTTAAAAAAGTAAATACTTAATTTGAATAAAGAATAAAGATAAGGGCTGAAGGAACTGAAAGCCTTTTTAGGCATGTGAACTTTAACATAAACATCTTCTACATGGCTGTACTGATATAGTCATTTAAATAGTTCATGCCCTAGATAATGGGGCTGTCTATAGAACATGGGTTCTAATAAACTCAGAAGATCTGGCATTCAGAGAGCAAGTGGAAAAATCAAACTTAAATAGAAACTAAATTTTTTTTTTTTTATAATAGGAAACCAGGTGATGGTTGATGGTGCATGAGCATTTATGAGTTTGCCAAGAACAAGCCTGGAAATTTTCAACTTGACAGTTTGAGTTTTCTCTGAGAAGTAAGAGACAACGTCCTTGTTTAAAACAAATTGGATGATAATAATTCAGCAGGTGGCTGCAGTATTTCCCACCTCCTCCAGTCTTCCTAACAAGATGTGGGGCTCTATGCTCTACTTCACTCCATGTTTTCTCAACACCAAGTCAAAAATATAGAGCAGGCAGAAAAGAAAGTAAGAGAGCTGAAAAGACTTGATATTGTAACTTTGTAGGGGCAGGTTGACCATTTAAGCTCTGAATTTTCTTTGAGATAATTTTTCCTTTTGTTCAAACATGTACAAACAATTGGTCCTAATAGTCTGGAGTCCTAAACAACCCGCCCTATCTTTGAACCTTGCCATCTACATAAAGACGTGCAATGTGGGTGTGAACCAACTGAGGTTCCTGGGAGGTGTTCTCCTTGTCTTTACTCAATTTTAGAGGATATGTTCCTAATTTTCCTTTAATGGAATCAAGTGAACTGCAGTCCAAGGCTTAGCGCGGTGGGTCGGAGTGTGCTGACCGTGGGCAGAACCCCACAGCGTTTAAACCCTGAGTCGTTCCTGCCCCTTATGTGTCTCAGATTCTCTCTTTAGGGGCCCATGAAGAGGGCTCAAACTCCCAAGTAATCTGCTTGTATAGTCATTTCCTGGATGTGCCATCTTATAATTAATGTTGGAGGGGTCCCTGTAGGGCCACTTGGCATCTAGGGGAGTCACCCAGACAGTCCCATTTAGCCCCCAGTCACTGGTGTGCTTCCTCCTGGGAGGAGTAACATGCCTTCTCTGTGGAGCTGAGGAACTGAGTCTATCATTTATCTACAAAAAGGACAGATCAGATTCTCCTTTCCCAAGTGCACTGAAAAACCAATTAAATTTAATTTTAGGAGGAAGAGGCAATGAAATGACCCTTTGGAATGTACCTCCAAATTAAAATCAGAATCCTAGACAATGACTTTCTAGGAAGGGAACTGACAGTCACAATAAATCTGGACTATTGTCCAAGACTGGGAGTTCTAGGGTTCAGGAGGACCTACAAGTTCTACTCAAGGAGAATCTGGAGGCAGAGGGCCCAAGTTGACCCAGGGTGGCCCAGGCCACTGCCCAGCTCTGATGCCAGGCTGCTCCTTTGGGAGATTCTCTGTCCTTTATGAGCTCCATGTTGGGCACCATCTTGTTAATAGGAATAAAACGTCAAACTCTGTAAAATAATTTAAAGAGGTTTATTCTGAGCTGAATGGGTGTGACTTGCCCAAAGCACATAAGTTCAAGAGGGCCTGAGAAAATGTGTCCCCTTCAAATCAGCTTTCAAAGGTGTGTTTTTCAAAGGCACTCCTTTAATAGAAGTTCCCAAGAAAGTCCCGAGATACACACAAACACATAAATTATTTGGACAGCAGTTTTCGGCAGGTAAGTGACAGAGTTCTGACTTTATACTCATTTGGGAGCTTTCTATATTTCCTCTGTATTTCGTGATCATTTCTACTTCTATATATAGCATGTGATATGTAAATTAAGATGAAAGAAACCATAATAAACAAGCAAAACTCCTTTGCCAAATAATTTGGGAGAGAGGCATAAAACTGATAAAATCCCAATTACAATTTAATATTCTCTCACTATTTCAATAATCAGTAATTTGACAGGAAAAACATCTGTTTAAATATTACTTACACTATTCTTTCATCAAATTTCACAATGTCGATCATGGCCAAAATCACAGGATTTAAACGTGTGGGGAGCTTGAAAATGGCCCCCAAATTAGATGATTTTATCCATCCTCTCTACTCACGGCTCTTCCCTCACCTTCCTTTAATAATTACTGTACTAGACTGGCGTGGTGACTCACACCTGTGATCCTGGCAATCTAAAAGGCCAAGGAGGGTGGATTTCCTGAGCTAAGGAGTTGGAGACCAGCCTGAGCAAGAGGGAGATACCTATCTCCATTAACAATATAAAAATGAGTTAGGCATGGTGGTCCATGCCTGTAGACCCAGCTGCTCGGGGGGTTGAAGCAAGAGGATCACTTGAGCCCAACAGTTTGAGGTTGCTGTGAGCTAAGACACCACGGCACTCTCCCAGGGCAACATAATGAGAATTTCTCAGAAAAAATAAAATAAAATAAAATAAAATAAATAAGTTATTGTTCAAAACTTAAAATTTATTTTGAAGGCAAATTAGATTATGATATTGGTTTTACTATGAAGTAACACACGTATCTTCTTATCCTGTGTTGATATGGCTGTTGTCAGACACACGTTAATTTTTTATGACATTTCATGAAGAACTTGATAACATGTCTGACCTATTCATTATAGCGATACAGTTGGCCAAAACACATATTTCCATAATGGGATTAATGGCTTCAAAGGAACCACAAAATCTATTAAGTAGCAGGTCTACCTTCTAACTGTGTCTCATATACTGCCCAACTACAGAAATCTTTGATGAAACCCAAATATGTCCAATTGCACAGATGGTGGGTGATGCAGAAACCATCTTATTAAAGCTACTAGACTAGCTGTTCTCAATACTCCAAGAACAAGGTGGCACCTGTGGCTCAAAGGAGTAGGGTGCTTGCCCCATATGCTGGAGGTGGCAGGTTCAAACCCAGCCCTGGCCAAAAACTGCCAAAAATACTCTAAGAACAAAATAGTTCTGTCTTAAATCTCCTTGCGTTTTAAATATTGTTTGAATTACATGTTTAATCCTATACGTCATATGTTTACACTTTACAAACTGAATGTGCCCAAATGATGGTGATTATGCTAGTGAATATTCTGAAACCACATTATTTAAACATAGCCAAAGAAACTGGGTCAATATACCTCAGAAAGAAAACTTAAATTCCCGTCATGTAAAATCGGTAGACACACTTAGTATAGCTTCAGAAGACAGAAATCCTACCCATGGATGAAAATTAAGTGAAGTAGTTTGGTTTCGTTTGTTCTGTTTTTAACCTCAGTATACTCTGCTTTTTTCAATTTGAAACTTCCAGAAATAGAATAGGTAAGTGCTGCCAGTGGGAACGGTCAAGCAGAGTTGATGATTAATATATATATTTTTTTGCCTCCCTAATTAATTCCTGTCCTGCAGATACAAAGTAAATGTTCTTCAGTTTCTTTATTTTTAATTAATTTTTTTTACATATACATGTGTTTAGTAGGTTTCCACTTTTTGCTTTCACAGAATTAAAAAGGATTAAAATTTAATAACAATAACAATGTTTAATATAAGGACTAGAAACAAAAACCTAGTAAAGAATGAACGAAGATAAATACATTCAGAAAAGAAATCAGACGATTGCTGCATGAAATATTAAGCAATATTAATAATAATAATGTAAAGAAAGTAACATTCACGTTGTCAAATAAGAGTAAGAGTAAGAGTAAAGTAAATGTTCTTTTCCCCCAAGAATCTTGCCTGATCTAGTCTCCCATTCTGGAAGGATCCTCCTCTTCAGCATTCAGTTGTGACAGTGTTTTCATGCTTTAATACACTGTTTACATCCCCCCCCACTGATCCACAGTTCTGTAAATAGAGTGACTTTAATATGAGCATCTACGGCAACAGTGGATACAATGGAACAATCACCGAAATTATTTTAAAATTCACATCTCCGTGAGCATATCAAGTAATGACTGAGGTTCTGCAACGAGCCCTCTGGTATGTCAGCTAGGAGTGGATTCTCTTTTCTTGGGAGTCTCACAAAGTCTGTGTTGATGATAGCACTCTCGCCTGTGATCTTGCCGGTCCATCGTACATGGCACTCTCTCCTACACATGGCTCTGATGAAGACATCTTCTCACTTGGAAAGAGAAAAAAGTCATAGACTCCACAAACACATTATTATAGTTTCAGCAAAGTTATTGATCTTGACAGTGTTCTAGGAAGACCTTGACCCCTTTCTAATGCCCATACCCCTTCTAACAGCCTTTTGGAATACGTTCACCTTTGCTGAATGACACTACCCTCCTTCCATTGATAACACAGCTTTTCCTCCCCAAACATCACAATGTCATCCTCAACTAAACATTCAGGTTGTATTCATATGAACACCTGGAATGTGGAAACAGAGAGGAGGCTAGGTAGGGAAAGAAGTTCACACTTTCTTGGGTGGTAGAAATTTCCCTCCTTTTTTTCTGAAAATCTAGTTTTTATTCAACAACAAATTTTTGTTATAAATATTGTATCTACATATCTACAGCTTTCACGTCTCACTTTGAAATCTTGACGTTTTGTTGAAGCCGCCAACTGGGGAGTTCAAGAGACCGTAAAATAAGCTCTCAAAACTATTTCTGCCTTGGTCTTTTCCACTTAGAAAGTCCCCCATGCCTGGAAGTCTTTGTAATTCCTCACGTGCTTTACTTCTTGGGTTTGCTCTGCTAACAGGTGTGCACCACGCTGTCCACAGGGCTGCCCGTCCCCTTTTGGTCCTGGCCATTCTGTTGCAGAATAAGCTGCCATCAGCCCTTACATCACCCCTGACACAACCTTCAGAGTGCACTTGAATCCTTGTGTCTCTTCTAATTCATTTGTTAACCAGTGATGTAATTGATCCTGACTAGTTATTCTATTTTTAATACAGAAGGAGTCTCTCTCTTACTCAGGCTGATCTGATTCTTGGGCTCAAGCAATCTACCTGCCTCAGCCTCCCAGAGTCCTGGGATTACAGGCAATGAGCTAATGTGTCCAGCCAATATAACTACTACTAAAGTTTATGCACACAGATGGAATTAGCACCCAAACTGTACTCTGAAGAGCACATACTTCACTATATAAAGTAACAGTACGGGAACTGATTTTGTTTCCTCTTTGACTGGACATCATTTTAAGACTCAATTCTGCCTGAGAAAAGCTTAATCTCAATAAACTAAAGTTTTTTCTTTTTTCTCTAGATCCAAAGTCAATGCCAAGATGTGTTTGTGATGTTCTTGGGTCTGAAGGCTTTTTACTGCTTGTTCATGCGAGGATCCTCTGAGGAGAGTGACGTCCAGTCTGGTGCTCTCCACTCCCCCAGCTGGCTTTGGCGTCTGTGTATGAGGTGACAGCCCCATTTTCCTCTCTCTTCTTCACGGGTCCTCTCCAGAGTCGGCTCCATTTGAGTTATTGTCAAGCATCACTTGGGTTCAAGAACAAACCTCGTCCACTCCCCATTGTCTTTGGTGGGGACCCCGGAGGAGTCTCCCACTGTTCTCCACATGTGGCATATGTGACTCCGCTCTTTACGCCCCTGGTTGATGTTTCCTCCAGTCTCTCTTCTTACTACTGAGTTGTAGAGAAATTGTAGGAATCTTCTGGTCATCAGGCCTGTCCCGTCACAGAGGATACATCTTTCAGGTTTCTCAAATCCTCGAATCTAAGCAGTGTCCCCAGCATGAGAGGTCACGAAGCACCTGCCGCTTTCCCTCTGCTCCTTGTCACCCTAGGCCAGGACGCGTTTGCCAGTCTGAGTGGGGCACTATTCAGCCACTGAAGGCTCACTCTTCATGGACTCAAAATATATTCTTAAAGCCCCAAATATGGAAACAACAGGTGTTTAGAACATTTTAATGTGTGGTTTTTGCTATGAATTTCAAGGATTTGAAATGCAAAGTCTAACATTTAGCTCTGTAATGCAGCCCTGCATTCATTCAGAGACCTCCCTGTTCTGAGGGGTGACGACATCATATCTAATTACCTAAGCAACGCAGTAGCAAGAAATAATCAGAGAGAGAAGACGGTTAATATGCCACCTTCTGTAATAACTTTAGATGGAAAAAATGCTAATCTATTTGTTTATATGTAAGCCATGTTTTATCAAAAGGTTAGATCCCTAAATGTCCTTTTTCTTAATTTTTCTGAAAAAAGTTTCTTCTACACAAACAATACTATTCTCCTGAAAGTGGATTATTACTCTCTATGACAAGAATTAAAATTAGCTGTAAAGTTTCTTTAGGTCTCCGTTCTCCAAAAAAGATAAAATTTTGGTTCTAAGACTTATACATGTAAGTTTTATTAATCTTTTTTTCTGGAAGATTTTATTTTCTTCTGGTACTTTTTAAGACTCTGACCTGTGGCCTACTCTATTTTGCAAGCTAGAATTGATGATGTGCTTAAAAAAATTTTTCTCTAAGTAGAAACGACTTCATGTCTGGTGTGTATCAGCACTGTGGTAGGTGGCCAGATGGGCGTGAGGACAGATTCCATCCGTCTCGCCAGCTGTTCATTCATCCATAACTTGAAATTCTGCTTCTCTCAGTTGCACTGACTGTTTTAAATCTTTTTTCCAAGTCTCCCTAACTATCCAAGTTTGTGGTCCTTTAATTTTTATCTTCATGTCCAAGCAGTTTTCCAAGTTTGCTTGTATGGAAAAAACTTAATATTTCTGATCTGAAACCTTTGGATAAAATTGAACTGGGTGTATGTGTGTGCATATGTTTGATGTTTCATTTATACATACAGGAGTACACACATATATACACATGTGTGTGTATATATTCATGTATAATGGAACACTTCTATTAGCTACACATCAAATACATGTGAAAACACCTTTATATTTTTATTGTTTTTAAGGTAGAAATTGGGCATTCACAAGAAGAGTTCTAGGACTAAATCACAAGGAACAAAAGAAAAGAAGAGCTATGCCATCTCCCGAAAATATAGCCACCCAGCTGTGTGCCATATGTCTACCTGAAATAAGCCAAATGTATGTCATGAAAGAAGGGAAACAAAATCTGCTGAGCCACATGGGTTGTCTTAAGCAGTGAAAATCACCTTGTTCAAATAGATAAATCCATTCAAGAAGCTGGGTCAAACCTGATTGAGTCAGAAAATTACAATAGTTTGTCACAATCTTATGTTAACCTAATTCAATTGATTTTTTTCCCTATATGTCCAAAAGTTCAGAAACATACAGATAAAAGTTCCTAAAGTAGAGTTCTCTATGGGGCTATGAATATAAATTTTGTAACTTATAAATCACGATTTTATAATTCATTATCAATTTTCTCAAATGAACTTTGTGTAGGAATGTCCACTCAAAGTAATAAAGACTGCAATTTTGATTTTTTTTACTATAAATTATATATTTTTTCAATTTGTAAAAATAGATAAAAACATATTGGATAACAAATTCTTTATTAATATTAATTTATCAGCCAATACATCAAGTTTCTGAAGATAAAACAATAAAAATACCCATCCTGAACCAAATAATTGGCTACTCTCACATTTAAAATAAGAAGTTAAAAAGTAACAAAAAAGAGAAATGAAGAAACTGATGGTAAATTACCTCCCTGACTATGTCTTTTATGGATGACAAAGTTTTGTGACCAACATTCTCATAGACCATTTGTTTTCTTCTTCTTTTTTTTTTTTTTTTTTTTTTTTTTTGCAGTTTTTGGCCGGGGCTGGGTTTGAACCCACCACCTACGGCATATGGGGCCGGTGCCCTACTCCTTTGAGCCACAGGTGCCATCCCTAGACCATTTGTTTTCTGTTTCCTCAGACTCCCAGCATACTTAAACTTAATTTAGAAGTCTTTATTAGTAGACTCTCAATCTGGGAAATGTGGCTTACTTTTAGATGTAAGGATCAAAAGAAAATCATAAAAATGATATCAATTTAGTCTTAGAAATAATTTAAGTCCCCAGAATATGGGTGGATATGAGATATGATATTATAAAAAGAAGCTTTACAACAATAAATTTTTTTTAACTTTTAATCAAATTGTCCTACTCAGAATTGCAACAAACTTACAAAGTACATTAAAAATGAACATCACAAGAAATATTTGATATTGTGGCTTAAAAATCAACTTTAGTCAAAGATGTTAAAATAACTGAGACAAAAAAAAAAAACCATATAATCACAGATGGGAAGATTTAATATGGAAAAGATGATTGTTTTCCACGACTTAATCTGTGGATTCAATGATATCCTAATCAAAATCTAAATATGGCTTTTTAAAGGAAAATTATTATTGGGGTTAAAACTCATAGGGAAAAACAAATGCACCTTAAAAAAGAAACAAGTGGGAATATTAGTCCCAGTAGATAGAAATATTTATTCTTTATTTTGTTCACTAAGGAAAAGATTGAATGGTCGGGTGTTCCCCCAATATGGAGAGCAGCCCAGACCACTGGTACAGTTCAGCTTATATAATGTGGGCTAATGAAATCTTGGGTGAGTTTGTGTGATTAGAAAATTGCAGAGGCAGGTATTGTTTAAATGCTTATAGGGTATACAATAAAAATAATCACAGTCATCCGGTCACATTGGTTTTAGGTATTCCCTCTAACAGTATCTTTCTGGTTAAAGATAGTGGTTGGGCCTCTCAGTAAGGCGGCGGTCGTGGAGGGTGAATTAGGAAAGTGCAGACTGGTTTCTGCAGCTCAGACTTCTCAACACCACCACCTATAATTCCCCCCCCCCTTTTCTTCTGTTTCCTTTAACATTTCATTAAACAGTGACAGTTTATTATGATTTCTCCCACACTTATACTATACTTAATGTCTAATGCTTTCTACCCTTTATCGTTTATTAATCTTTTTGTTATCTATTTTACCTACTCCTAAACTATTGTTAAGCTTTAGTCACTTCCCTACACTCCTGTTAAGCTGTCTCCCCCCACCCCCTGCTATGGATTGTGTCTAACAGGCTGATTGATTTAGCAAGAATTTAAGGGTGAAGCAAAAAGGAAGGCAACAAAGGGGGTGGGTGGGAGAGACAAGATTTTTATCCCATCTCAATTCATGTTAATTAAAGTCCTGTTGCATGGACAGGGGGCTAGCAGTGGAGCAAGAGGAAGGGCCAGAAATGGACCCAAGCAAATACTGACCAAGGAGCCTCATGTCCTGTCTGCAATGCCCAGAAAACTGAGTAAAAAAAGTAATGTACAGGAATTTGAGAAAATAGTGTGGAACTTCACAGGTTAAGTCATAAAGACACCACTGCATGTAACTTACACTCCTTTGCATCACCTCCCTGGTGGAGGCCAGCCAGGCGTTAAGGAGATGTGACCAGCCCTGCAAAAGTGTCAGGTGCTGACCTCGCGAGATTTTGCCCAAG
Organism: Perodicticus potto; assembly: GCA_963574655.1. Lineage (NCBI taxonomy): Eukaryota > Metazoa > Chordata > Mammalia > Primates > Lorisidae > Perodicticus > Perodicticus potto. The sequence goes on along the minus strand of CAUYRH010125525.1, from coordinate 916 downwards.
GGCGGCGGCAGCACCGCGAGATTCCGCCATCTTGGAAGCAGGTGCTCCAGCCCTAGTCTGGACTTGCAGGTGCGCGGGAGAGGTTTCTGCCTTGACTGCGATTTCACGAGAGATCACTATGCTTCTCCCGTATTTACTGTCCACAGACACTGTAAGATCAATGCTGATAGTTACTTTAAGACACTAGGTTATTAGAGAATGTGCAGCATGGCATTTGGTGGCTAGTACAAATTTCCATACTGAGAATGGGGTCATTAGCCTCAGACATGAGGGAAACGAAGGAAGGAGGCCCCAGAAAGTTCCAGAACCTCGGGAGGAGAATCCAGAAAGGGCCAGAACCTCGGGAGGAGGATCCAGAAAGTGCCAGAACCTCGGGAGGAGGACCCAGAAAGTGCCAGAACCTCGGGAGGAGGATCCAGAAAGTGCCAGAACCTCGGGAGGAGGATCCAGAAAGGGCCAGAACCTCAGGAGGAGGATCCAGAAAGGGCCAGAACCTGGGAGGAGGACCATGAAAGTGCCAGAACCTCGGGAGGAGGACCCAGAAAGCGCCAGAACCTCGGGAGGAGGACCCAGAAAGCGCCAGAACCTCGGGAGGAGGCCCCAGAAAGCTCCAGAACCTCGGGAGGAGGACCCAGAAAGCGCCAGAACCTCGGGAGGAGGACCCAGAAAGTGCCAGCACCTCAGGAGGAGGACCCAGAAAGTGCCAGAACCTCGGAGGAGGACCCAGAAAGTGCCAGAACCTCAGGAGGAGGACCCAGAAAGTTCCAGAACCTCGGGAGGAGGACCCTGAAAGTGCCAGAACCTCGGGAGGAGGACCCAGAAAGCACCAGAACCTCGGGAGGAGGACCCAGAAAGCGCCAGAACCTCGGGAGGAGGACCCAGAAAGCGCCAGAACCTCGGGCGGAGGACCCAGAAC